>PVKA01006238.1:0-14898 GCA_004027165.1 Ctenomys sociabilis | reverse complement strand
GGAGTCAGAATAAAAATAGTAGCAGGTAGGATGAAATGTGACTGGAGAAGACCACACTCTAAATGACAGTCTTCAGGATTTTCAAGAAGTAGAGTTGATGCAGGATGGTCCTGAGTGAGTACCAAAGGGCAGAGAAGAGCACCACTTGGGACCAGAAGCAATACAAGAGAGGGCAGATGGTGAGCATGATGTCCCTAATCGTCCCCTGCACTTTACTGGCACACACTAGCAGTTCAAGTAGAGGAAAGCCACTGCCCTATGCTAATAGGTCACTCACCTGCTCTTCTGTCCTCTCTCCTGCTCTGTGTCTTTCCAGTCCATGCCCCTCTCAGAGCCCAAGCTGTGTCACTGAAATATCACCACGTCCATTAAACTTTATCTTCCAAGACTGCCACATTGAAAGAGTCCCGACTGGAACAAATGCACTGCCCCCCCCCCGGTAAATTAGCTACTTATTATTAATCCCCAGCCTATTTTTCCTGTCATGGTCTCATTTGATTATTCCAAGCAGACTCGTCTAGCTCTTCCTCTGGCAGCAGACGAGGAAGGTGGGAAGGGAGTCACATTAAGGACAAGTGAGTGTCTTGCAATGCATACCTGAAAGCCTTTCTGCAATTAAAGGACGGAACTTAGCCTGAGAAAGTCACCGTGTCAAGCATAAGTACCTTCTCCACAGGCCATCGGGGTGGGGGTGGGTGCAGACACATAACCTGGAAAGCCGGACAGGCAATTATATGACTGCCTGCAGATTTTATGAGGTGGTATCAGAGGGGAAGTGTCAAACCACAAACTGTGTGAAAAGGAAAAGTAGAGTTTTCAGAGACAGGGACAGATAAAATTGGCAATGAAGAAGGCATTCATTTAACTGTTCAACCTTTTCTTCTACTGCATCTGTAACTGGAGCAAAATGTCCCCTCCGATCCCCAGAGGCATCCAGAGTTCAGCAAGAGGCCCAGCATCCCAGCTGGCAGGCAGGGGAAAGATCGGATCTCCAAGGGAGAAGTCAGGACCAGTCAGTAATGGGTGACATGCAGCATGTGACCCTCAAGGGGGGAATTACAGCCTCCACCGAGTCTGAAATGGCAGGCAGCAAAGCTTTGACCCCAAAAGAAAACAATTTTCACTGTCTGTGTGGTAGGAGGATTCATCGATGAATGGTCACTTGTTCCTCGTGCTTTGAGGCACCTGGAGCCCCTAAGATCAAAAGGACATTTTGTGTTGGTGGACAGTTTAGGGAACTGGAGCTTCAGGGGTCCAGGGACAATGAATTCTAATTCTGGCTCTGCACCTAATTTTCCATGGTACTTTAGAAGGGTATGCTTAACATCACTTGTATCACCCTCTCAGAAAGGCAGGTCTTAACCTTCTTAATACATGATTATGAAGCATGCCCTTCATTCAAGGCCCTCAAGCAGCCCATCACATAGGGCAATTCTCAAAATCAGTACATCTGAATAGTGCTAACTATAATCCAACTAAAATATAAACAGGAGGGGATATTTGTACTCTCCTAAATCTAACCTTTAAAGGCTGACTTTTTCTCCAACATAGTAATCAAGCATCCAGTGAGATGAAATGTCAAAGCGTTTTGAGAAAATATTATGCATTGTTCAAATGCAAGGCTCTAGTCTATATTGATTATTATGAAGTTGTTCACAAACACTTAATGTATCAGATCTAGAAAATGGACTGATTGGGGCTGGAGAGCTGGCTCAGTGGACTAAGGCTTCCCTGGCAAGTACAAGGGCCTGAGTTCAATCCCTGGTTCTGCAACAAAAAAAAAAAAAAATTCTGAAAATATATCTTACTTGCACCTCCAGCTATGCCTTTTATTTATTCCACAACTGTCGTGTAGCTTTCTCATGTCTGACTTCCTAGGTATGTGGGAGTGAGTGGTGGCCGGACACAAGCCAGCGAAGAGTGCATGATTTCATTTAGGTGGGGTATCTAGAACAGACAATGGAGAGCGAGGGGAAGTGCTTCCCATTTCTATGTCGGTTAACCACAGTCTTTGGAAATAAATAATTGGTGATGGTTATGCAACATTGCAGGAGTATTTAATGCCCCTAAATTCTAATGAAAACGGCTGAAAAGGTAGACAAGTGTTGTACTGCAGTGAAAGGTGCCCTGAAACCAACAAACAAAGCCAGCTTCTCCTGTCCTTTCCCTTCCCTGCCCCCTCCTTAGCTCCCAAGATGGAAAGTCTGCTGCCCTGCACCCTGTTGCTTTGCTTCCTGGGAACATCGCCCCAGGCTCCTCATCTTCTCATGCTCTGACATACGAACGTACTTGATTCAGTGTTATTTCCAGAATATTGAGTATTAGCAAACGTTCATTAGCTTGGATATTCACTGGAGCTCTCTTCCCACAGCCGAATAAATAGCCTCCCAAAGGCAAGGCTGACAGATGAATTGTCTTGGTTCTGAAATGTATTTTAACATCAGGATTCAGACAAGTGTGACAGTTTCTAGTTCTAAGATCTTCATTGGAATAGTTTAGCATAGCTCAAGACTTTCCTGCCTTCTCTCCCCTCCGGGATTTTCTTTCCCTAAGACAACCTGCCACTAAGACATCTCCTCAGAGGGCAGAGAAGAAGGAAGTGGCCGGACTCTGAGAATCAAGTGATACCTCGAGGAAGCTGAACTCTGCTTCTGGTTCTATCCTTAATTTAATTGTAAGATCAAACTCACATTTCCCAGTTCCTCTCTATATAAAAGCAGAGGTTGTAACACCTCCTAAATACCTCACTTTGATTTTAAAAACACCAACTGCTAAGAGGACAGAAAAAAAAATTATGAAAAAGATTTAACCAGAGCAAGATAATTTTGGCACTTGAAGAATTAAATCTCTTTGGTTTGGATCCAAGACTAACCCAATTTACACAATATTCTACCCGAATTTATGAGTGTTGCAGTCAAATTGCTGAATTAGGATCCCTTTGGCATAGCATTGGCTGCAGTGTTTGTCGAGCTGCATTAGGAATGTAATTGACACTTACTTATACATGTCAGCCTTGCACTTCATCCTCGCTTGCTACCCCAGTTCACTAATTTGCCACCAGTTAAATTCATGTCTCACTCAAAACAAGTGTTGGCAACCTCATCTCCAGTGATATTTCTGAGTCGAGAAATTGAGACGACTCTATGTGAGAGTTCATCCTGAACACGGAGGCAAGGTACCTGGTCACTGCCCACTAGGTGACAGTACCGTCATTCCCCAAAAGCTGTGATAACCGATGTATCTATAGACTTTACTCAGTGTTCCCCAGAGAGCAAAGCTAACCCACTTTCATGGAGAGGCACAGCCTTAGACCCGGTTTCCAGCCAACTCCAAATAACTACTTCTCTCTATCATGGTCATGATTTCCATCACAACCCCAAATGGCCACAGTTTATCTCATTTGCCAGTTTTCTCAGTGCCTTCTTCACTTCAAGGAAAGGGACAGTTCTTGTCCAAGAGCCTCTTCCATCACAGCCTAAATGAAGTATGCTGAAAAGCATCTGACAGAGACTCAGCCCTGTAAAAGCTTCATCACTGCTGAAAACAGCAATCTAGAGATTCGGAAATAGAGTCTGAGTGAGGGCTGGCAGATGAGATTTAGATCAAATCAAAACTGACTGGAAACTTTCACCGCAGTTCAAACCGAATCTTCCCACAGCCCTTTCAGAAATCTAAAGCACTAAAGGCAGAAGGAGAAGAAGACAAAGAGGAGGAGGCATAGGGGGAAGAAAAGAAAAGAAGAAGGAAAAGAAAAAGGAAAAATGTGTGATCTTTTCGGAAACTATCCGAACTCATGGGCAGAGAAATTCTGCCTGTGTGACAGATCCTATATTGTAACTCTTGAACTTTCCTAGCCAAAAAAAAAAAAAAAGCGTGATTCTTTTCATAACTAATTCCTGACTCTGGTAAGGCAAATTAGTGTCATTTCATTCTGACTTGAAATATTTTCCACACACTTTCTCCCCAACACCAATGCCAGCTTCATAACCCTTGAGAGATGACAGTGTGATTTAGAACACTAGAAATCTTGAAATTTCAGGAAACTGATATAAACTGTTTGATGTTTTTCCTCTCAATTTTAAATTTCCCAGACTCACCAAAAAACCTTTGGATGTGTTTTGTCCTATCATGGGCCTCATTTGAGGGAACAGAAAAACAACTCCACAGTTCCTGGTGGTTTCCACCTTTGCCTCAGGATCAGCCCTATGAATGGAAAGAAACATCTATTTGAGATAAGTAAAATAAACCTCTTACTTTTAAATACCTTAAGTATGACTCAAGGAAGTCTAGTTGTTTTATGAAGAACAACTCTGTATATTCTTACAACTGAGTAGCAATTGTGTTTTTCAGCAAGAAACTAAGATTTTAATTCTTTGCTTTCAGCTACCTCTCACACGGCATTAGCAAACAGAAGCTGAAACTGTGCTTAAGCCTGGACATGTATTGTTAAATGTGACATGCTCAATTTATCATTAGTTATGAAGTGAAAACGGATGAATACACATTCAATTTAGTTCAGCTGCTTTCTTCATTTATCACACTCCTTCATCATCCATCATCTTCCCCCACCATTTTGATTGGAACAAATAACACACTTTCATAAGTTTAATCTAATTAATCATAATTGTAAGGTAATGTTCCCTTAATGAACCATACATCTGATTTTATAAAGTTTGTTGCAATTTTAATAAAATGTGTTCCAGATAGAATCTATAAATGTTCTCTTTGAAACCCAGCCACCTAATCATTTCTCTTCCTAATTTGTGTTTCTCAACTCTGTGCACACACACACACACACACACACACACACGCGTGTGTGCTTTTTCTAGGGCTGATAAAGATATAACAATAATGAGAGCCACTGGAGCACCCCAGCCTTCTGTAGAACACCATTTCAGTAAATTGCCAATTATTCATCATTTAATGGGCTAAAAGAAAAAGTTAAGAAAATTAATTAAACAATGGAGAAAAAAGTAATGAGGAATGGAAAGAATTATTCCTCCACTATCACTAATACCTATGAAGCCAGCTCTTGATGGCAGAACTATAGAACAGAACCTGTCATTCGTGTGTAGTAAATTATGGTACAAGTTGCCAAACCTCTCTTCCTCAGAAAACTCAGAAAAAAGCTCAGAGGAGTGATAATAGACTAAAACTATGAAATTCCACGTTACTCTGTAACTTTGAGGAAGTAATGTGACACTCAACCTGAACCTGTACAACTTTGGTTTACATGACAACAAAATCAAAGAACCCTTATAACCAGAAGAAGCCTTAATGCCATTTGCTTTATGGCCCTCACCTTAAAAATGAGGAGCCCAAAGCCAGGCACTTACTCAAAGACACATTGAAGGACGCCCAGAGTCACAGGTCTGTGCCGGAAGAATCGAGAGAGGAGTGAAGCCTCTTGGCCCTGCAGATCTTGCATTGCAGAGAGCTCCCAGGCCCATTTCCTTTGAAACACCAGCTACTTTTCATTCTGTAGGGGGGAATGTGGTGAGACAAAAATGAGAACTGCTTCCAGGTATGGACCACAGTATGGTGTTAATATAAAGCAGCCATTGTGTGGCACTTGACAGGCCATGTCAAACTGACACTACCAGAGAGGGGACAGAACCCCTCCAGGGCCCTCCCAAGTCCTCCTGCAGGGAGGCACTGTGTTTCTGGTACATGTGAAGCCACCAGCCTGAGCTCGCCAGGTGTTATTTCCACGCCCTCTCCTGGGTCAGGGTCCAATTCCTCTTCACAATCTCATTAGCGACCCTGGCACATTCACCCTAGCTCTTTCCTTGCGCTCCTGACATTCTTAGGCCAGAATTTTTCTTAAATGCCCTTTCTGCATGTGACGGCCAGAAGATGGCCAAACTGGAGAATCAATTAACATAAATAAAAAGAATAGAGCCTATTACTCATTTCCTGACTTTATAGGCTGAACCATCTGTAGTCCTGACATCCACTTTGGCAAAATGTTTCTCTGGCCTAAGGCTGATTACAAATTTCATTCATTCTCTGCTTTGGAACAGGAGTCACTAGAGGTCAGTGCATAAGAGATGATCGTACTTTCACCAACAAACACATGGACTGGCTTAAGTCCTTTTTAAATGGAAAAGGGAAATAAACCTCCACTGTCTCCCTGCCCTCCCCCCACACACACAGCTTCTGGTATAAGTGCAAAGCACCAGCCTTTAGGTGAACAGTAGAAGTAACTGAGTAGTGCCAAGCAAAACCTTGGAATCATCCCATGCCCTTTAAGAGGAAAAACCCCAATTCTAGTCATGTCTCCTAAGGTAATAACCAATATATTACTGTTTGAATATTTGGAACATTATTAGACCAAATGTCATTACTATTTAAAATAATACTATAGCTGGGCATGGTGGCCCATAACTGTAGTCCCAACACTCAGGAGGCTGGGGCAGGAGAATTGCTGTGATGTTGAGGCCAGCCTGGGCTACACAGTGAGACCCTGCCTCAAAAACAAGTAAATGGTGCAGGGGGGAGCTTTGCCTGTCAGCTCAGTGGTGTAAGCACCGCTTGGGCAAATGCAGTCAGGCACACAATATGGCAGTTCAATTCCCAGCTTCAGAAGCTGCACCAGACCTGCCCTTAAGGCACCCAGATCACCAAAAAATAAATAAATACATAAATACATGAATAAATAATGATACTATAGCTGGATGGCAAATGCCTGTGATGCAGTATTGAATTCAGAGGCAGGAAGATCATCAGTTCAAGGCCAGCCTGAACTACATAGTAAGACCCTATCTCTCAAAAAAAAAAAAAATCTGAGGGGCCGGTGAGATAACTCAGAGGTCTAAAGCACCTGCTTGGCAAGTTTAGACAGGTGCAGGGAACTGTGGTTTGATCCCTGGCACCACATGCCACAGCAGCCCTGCCCTCAGGGTGGGCTAGACCAGCCCCCCAAAAAAATCTGAAATGATACTATAGAATAATGTCAAAACACCTAAAGAAATATTCATATTCATAGCATATTAGTTTTTAAAAGGCAAGCTAGAAAACAATACAACATCATCTCATTTTTAAAATTTTTATGAATATGTTACCTTTATGAACAGATTGGATAAAAATAGACTAAAATACTAGCACTATCTTTGTATGTAGGGTTTATGGGAATTGTAATTCAATTAATTGTGCAAGTTATACTCACTTACTTAATTGTTAAATTTCTCTATGAAAGAAGGACCCAACCTGTTATTCACGCTGTCTTCCCCATGCTTTGCAGTCACCTAGAGAACAGCAAGAGCTCAACAGACATCTTCCAAACGAATGGATTTTTATTGTCTTTGTACTTGTTTATATTTTCTCAAGATCCTATATTGCATATGCCTTTACCATGAACAATGAAATAAGAAGTATATTTTCATTGTTTTCATTTAGTTCTAAAGTCCTAACTTCAGAGCATTGTCCTAAGGAGCAATCACAGCTAATGTCTTAAGGAAGTTCATGAGACTTCGGTCATCTGGGAAATCAGTGAGAATCGGATAAGAAACTCGCAAGATGCAAATTAGATCACAGAGTGCGTGCAAAGATCTTCAATCAATAGTTAATTGAACAGCTACTGTACACCCAGCATTCTAAAATTTAAGGAGGAGGTATGTGAATACAATGAAAACACAAGGAGAAAAACCTCCCACTTCCACCGAGGCTGCAAATTGTGATGGAAAAGCTGAGCCCATAAGCAAGTAATTCCACATACATACAGCAATGAAATGTGGTATAACAGAGCCAAAATTAAATGTTCTGAAAGCAGAGACAGGAAGAATTAAATGCAGTTGGGGTGGGGGAGGTCAGAGAAGGCTTTAAAGAGGAGCTGACATCCTTAAAAGATCCACAGTTGAATTTTGATAGATGGAGAAGAGGGAGGTCTTTCCTACATTTAACCTTGAATTAGAATAAAACTAATTCCCAATAGCCTGGCATTTAATCACTGCAGAATCAAAAGGCCAAGCAGACTCACTAAACATTCAGAGACAGACTTTTTTCTAACCCTGAGGGCATGCAGCAGCAACAACAAATTACAAACTTTGCCCTGAGCCGGAGATTTGTCCGGCTTCCTGGGCTCCACCTGCCAAAGAGGAGCAGCAGGTTCCAGGCACTCAATTTACTTTTCTCCAAAGCACTCGCCACGGGGACTTCGCATACCTTTGGGCCTTTACTTGCTTATTGTCTACCTTCTCAAGTAGAATGGAGACTCCAAAAAGGCAGATTTTGTGTGTGTGTGTCTACTTTGTTATCCTCTCTGATGCCAGCACCTTGGAGAGCGCCTAGGGACCTAGACTGCAGCAGCCACTCGTGAAGCACAGTGGTTGTTGCCTAAGTGAATAGTCCAAGGTAAGTGTCCCACAGGCAAGGCATTCTGCTCACCAGGCTAAGTCCTCGATCCCAGATGCATGACCCCTGGGAGTACTGGGTCCAGAACCCTTCCTAGGATGCAATTTCAGGGGCTCCCAAGTCCCTACCCCTAGAAAAGACCTTACACAACCTGGCTCAGTCCTTAAAAAAAAAAAAAACATCAAATTATCTTCAGTCCCTCATCTTTTCCACTATGCTTTCATTTAGCAAACTACAGATCCTTATCTTGTCTAAAATACTGTGGTATAATAAATAATTCATCCTTGGCTCAGGTTCTTGGAAGAGAGCTCTTTAAACCCTTGCAACTTTCCAAAGGGAGAAGTATCTCTATGACTCTGCGTAAATCTCCAGATCACATGGAAGCTTGTGCTAAGAAAATAACAATCAGGACAGGGGCTGATTGTTCCAAAAATGCAAGCCATAGGACTAGAGGGTTGAGACTTTCTTCCAGATAATATTGATCCAGTCTCCAGGAAGGAAAGCAAGGGTGGAGATTGTGTTCAACCACATGACCAAACATGGAACCATGAAACTCTGCTGAAGCCTGGGTGAGCATCCTGGCTGGGGATCTCATTGGAAAGGGATCTGCGTTGGCTCTATGAGTAGAGGACAGGAAGTCTCATGCTCAGAAATCTTTCCAGACTTCACCCTATGTATATCCTTTAAATAAAAATGAAAACCTCTCAGCCTAAGTACAATGTTGTCCCGTAAGATGCTCTTGTGAATTACTGATCTCCCAGAAATCATAGACCCCTGGACTTGTAGTGCATTGGTCAGAACTGCAGCTGGGCCAGGAGGGACCTCCAATCTTGTGGCTGTAATAAAGTGAATGTAGTCTTTCTGGATACTGCACCCTTAATCTTCAGGGTCTGCACTAACTCCAGATGGTTACAATCAGAATCATGTTGCATTGTTGCAAGATGTCTTTACCACATGGGTCACAGTGAGAATTTGGGTAAATAATGCATTGATTTTGTACAACAGAAACAACCCCCCCTAAAAAAGAAAACAAAAATCGCAGAAATCCCCAATGTCATCTTGTCACTGAGACACAATTCCCAAAGCCCATAACTCTGAAAAAGAGAGGTTTATTTTGGCTCACTGGGAGAGAGCATGGAAAGGGAAAGCTGCTCATGGCATGGCAGAGATCATACAGGGGGGCGGAAAGACCCTCCAGGCCACACTCCCAGTGACCCACATCCCTCACAATGCTTCGCCTCCCAGTGTCGCAGTTAGCCATGACTCTCAGTGAGCCAGTCCACTGGTGGTACAATGCCCTCATGATCCAAGCACCTCCCAAAGGCCCCCTGAGGGTATGAGGCTTTGAGAGACGTCTAGATATAAGCCATAGCAACCTGCAAGTGTCTCAGTGATACACGTGCTGTAATGGAACGTGAGACAGGAAACAGTTCTACATGAAATGCTAGGCAGTTGCCTAAACTTGAAGAACCTCAGCCTTCTTATGTATAGTCAGTACAATAACTCATGCTCTACATGTCTTAAAAGGTGTCACAAAGGAAATGTCCCCTGTCACCTGTAGGCTGCACGATAATGCATCCTAAGGCCCTATTGAACTTCAGTTTGTTAGAAAAAATTTCTTAATTTTTTAATGAAGCTTTAATGAATGGATTCCTACTCCCTGAACAAAAGTTATAACATGTATTAGAGGCCAATAGACAAGACTGGAATTGCATCTTTTTAGATGGTCACAAAAGAAAACATAAGTGATTTAAAATAGAAACAATTGAGCCCTTCCATATCTGTCCTCTTAGCTAGAATATTTCAACAAATTTTCAAGAAAAACAAAATGGTGTTAATAACAAGGATATAGGTCTGGGAAGATAGCTCAGTAGACTAAGCAAAACCAAGGTCCTGAGTTCAATCCCCAGAACCACAAAAATAATAATAATAATAATAACAAAAAAATAATAATAAGGATATAATGGGGCCAGTGTGGAGGCTCAATCCTGTAATCCCAGAACTTGGAAGGATGAGGCAGGAGAATATTGCGGCAACTTTGAGACCAGCCTGGACTACAAAGGGAGTTCAAGCCCAGACTGGACTGTGTAATGAGACACAGTCTCAAAAAGAAAAAAAAACAAGGATATAATCAACGATTTAATGCTAACTTTATACTAATCTTCAATATTACTCATATAATATAGTACATCACTGACTAGCTTTGCACTAAATATGCTGTTTTTAGTCTTCCAGCAACACTATCAGGCTTCTTTAAATATGATTCTGTAGACTCAGAGACATCAATAACTTTCCAAAGTCACAGAGCTAACAAGTACTACCAGAAACAGCTTGATCATAAACAAAAATAGCTTCCTACTTAGCTCTTGCTAGGGGCCAGATACCACTTTGCACTGGACATGTGTAACTCATCCAATCTTCCCACAGCCCAGGCAAAGTAATAATGACATCTAATTAAGGAACCTAAGACAGGTAGGGTTGGAAACTACAGTCACACCAGTAATAAATGATAGAACCGAGATTCCAGCTCAGTGATGCACTGCTTCCCACCACTCACTCCAATAATAAAATGGGTACAATATTTTCCTTTCTTTCTTTCTTTCTTTTTTTTTTTTTTTTTTTTTTTTTTTGGTGAAACCAGGGATTGAACTCAGGCCCTTGTACTTGGCAGGGAAGCACTTACTCCACTGAGCCATCTCCCCAGCTCTAAAATGGGTACAATATTACCCTTCGCCCTCTAGGACCACTGGGAGGACTTCAAAAGGAGGAACACGCAAAAGCACTGAGTTCCATGACTGGCGTGGGACAGTTTCTAAGAAATGTGAGCTGAAACTGCTTCTTCCTTTCCTTTTCTTTTTTTCTTTATAGAGTTTCCTGAGACAGTCTTAGTGTGTACTTCAGGCTGGTCTTGCATTCACTATGCCACCCAGGCTGGCCTCATATTATGGCAATCCTCCTGTCTCAGCCCAGCAGAACCTACTCTTAAAAAGCTGGGTCTTCTCATTCCTGGCCAGACCCTCCTTGAAACTATGCTATATCTCATCTTTAGGGCAAAGAGGCTTCTTAGAGCCCAAGAACTATTTAACAAAATAGAACAAAAATCTCTACGACCTTCGGCAAAACTCAGCTGTAATTATAGGTCATAAAAGTCCTGTGGTCTGGGGCATATTCACAAATATATCATGAGTGAAAACCAACTTCACAGAGCAAAATAGCGTCTGTCAATCCAGGGTATCTGGTCACTTCATTTGCACTTGACTTGATAACTACCACTTTCAATAAAATACTCCAAAGTAAATTATGAATGGAAGTAAAGAAGATAGTCAAAATGGATTTGTATTGCCTGCAGTAATGCCTGAGACATAGAGGTTATTATGAGTTAATTTAACTTGTGAGTTAAATTCACAAATGAATTAACAACATAAGCAAAATTACTGTCATTTATAACTCTTAGCTGATGATTCTCCTTGTAACAATGGCTAGGCTTTCTTTAAATGGGACATAGGGCTTTTCTAAACTTTTTATTTGGCCATTAGAAATGTGGTACTTTTTTATGTATTTAGTACAGGTCTATAGGGTCTCATCACAGAGATCAGACTCGTAGTGATCCTCCTGTTTTCAGCCTCCCAAACACTGGGATTACAGGCATGTGCCACCATGCCCAGTCTCATTCACCATCTCAGCAAGCCCTTGGGGCAGGGCTGGCAGGGCACGCTGGGGATCGAACCCCAGTTCCCTGTGCTTGCCTAAGCAGGTGCTTTAGCCTATCTGGCCAGCCCTTGGAAATTTAGTATCTTTTTTTTTTTTTTTTTTTTTTTTTTGCAGAACCAAGGATTGAACTCAGGCCCTTGAGCTTGCCAGGGAAGCACTTAATCCACTGAGCCATCTCCCTGGCCCCAGAAATTTAGTGTCTTAATGAGCTCAAACTTATGGTTGTCAGTGCAGAATTGCTATACATATATGAACAACCCCAAAAATCTAAGAAAATTATGCTATCTTTATTTTTGGTCCAAGCACTGATTTTCTCATTAAGTGATGGTATTGGGAATATTATGAGAGCTTTATGAAGTATCAGACCTCCCGCTGAACTCAGCGCTTTTGCGGTCTTTATGGCATCGCTCACAGCGAAGGCCTACCTTCTGGGAAAGGAGGCGGTGGCGCTGGAGATCTGCTGCTTCAGCTTCAGCTTATGCTTCATCCCCCCAGTCGCAGGCAGGGAGGAGGTGCTGGTGTTGGTCGCCAGGCCCTGCGAGCAGCTGCTGAGCCCAGTGGCTGCCCTGTTCCCAGCGCTACGACCCAGCTGCTTCCAGGCACACTACCGCAACGAGGATGGGGACTTGGTGGCCTTTTCTAGTGATGAGGAGCTGACCATGGCCTTGTCCTATGTGAAGAATGACATCTCCTACATCTACATTAAAGAGAAGGAGTACCAGAGGGAGCACGGCCCCCACTGTGCCCGGGGATTGTTGCGCCCCATGTTGCACCCCAATGTAATCAGCAATGGCTATAATGGGCCTGTGGTGGGAACCTGCCACAAGCGCAATGTGTGCCTGAACTACGACCTGTGCTCTGTGTGCAAGCGGAAAGGCATTCACAGCGAGCTCAGCAAGATCGTGTTCGCCGGTCCCCTGGGACACTTGCTGAGGGCTTGCCTCCCAGCCGCCTGTTCCAGAAGCTGAAACAAGGCCACAACTGGTGCAGTAGCTGGGAGATGGCCCTCCAGGCAGTTGGAGCCCTCGTCCGGCTCAAGCAGGGGACTCCCGCTCCAGCCCTGCCTCGGAATCAGCTTCTGGCCCATCAGAAGAACCCAGAGTGAATTTCCTGAAGAACGTAGAAGAGAGCGAGGCAGCTGCCCTCAGCCCTCTGGGCATCGAGGTAGATACTGACGTTGAGCATGGGGGGAAGAGAAGCCGCCTGACACCCATCTCCCCCGAGAGCCCTGGCACTGAGGACAAGGGCAGCTCCCAGCCCAGCAGCTACTCTTCTGAACTTTGAAAACCTGATGGTGATGGTGTCACACAGTCTCTGGTGGAGCAGATGAAGATGATTGCCCCGGAGTCCCCAGGGCAAGTGGAGGGACAGATGGAATCTGACAATTGTTAGGGTGGAAATGACGAATTGACTCACCTGTCCTCAAAGTGTACCCATCCACAGGGAACTGCAGTCTCTCCGGATGCCAGAGTCAGAAGGGCCAAGTTCTCTGGACCCTGCTCAGGAGGGGCCCACAGGGCTGAAGGAGGCACCTTGGACCTGCATCTCCCACCAGGCAAGGAGGCTTGCCCAGCTCCTGCAGACCAACAATTACAACATCGGGGTGCGCCATCCAGTATGCCGGGCCATCATCGCTGTGACACAGTCCCGGCCTGGGCCCACTTTCTTGTCTCTCATGTTGAGGTAGCCTCAAGCAGCAGGCCTGCAAGGATCACTTTTTTCAGTGTCCTTCCACAGTCTTGAGGTGGGGATGAGCCGTGGGGCAGAGGGCTCAGGACAGAGTGTGGCTGACAGCCAGGCCCTCTGCTGTCCCTGCCACCATCTCCAGCAACACAGATCTTGCCCAAGTCCTTGTGATTTTTTTTTCTTAGAAATCACCACACCAACACCTAGTTGATGCTGTCACTACTTGTGCATCAGGGGATGACACTTAAATAACTAAAGTATCAGACCTGGGCTGGGGAGATAGCTGGGTAGTCTAATCTCTTGCTTGGCAAACACACGGACCTGAGTTCAATCCCCGGCACCACATGCCATGCCAGCCCAGATGCTGTGCCAGCCACTGAAACCAGGTGTGGTGGTACACACTTGTAATCCTAGCACTGCCGGGCGTGGTGGTGCAGGCCTGTAATCCCAGCACTAGGGAGGCTGAGGCAGGAGGATTGTTGTGAGTTCGAGACCAGCCTGAGCTACAAAGTGAGCTTAAGGCCAGCCTGAACTGCACAGTGAGACCCTGTCTCAAAAAAAAAGACAAAAAAAAAAAATCCTAGCACTAAGGAAGCTGAGACAGGAGAATCACTACAAGTCTGAGCTACGTAGCAAGATCCTGTACCAAATAAATAAATATAAGGTATCAGGCCAAAATATTTATTCAAAGTACTGCGTACTAAGTGTAAAATTTTATTTCCTCCTATCTAATGTAGGCATTGTTTTTCCATAAGTCAGCAATGATTTTTTCTGACAACAGGAAAGATAGACACCACAATTTTAACAACGACTATTTCTGGGTGGTAGAATCTGTGGTTATCAATTATTTTATTCTGTATTTTTTGTTGTTTTCCAGGATACTGATGATAAGCATGAATCATTTATATAAAAGTAGTAATACATTATTTTTAATAGTTCTCTAGTAGGACTGCCATTTATTCTAAAATCACACCTTAAACGCTGTGCTTCTACATAATTCTATGAGAGGCAAGATCTGCACTAATTGTGGTTGGACAGGATATTATGTCGGCTTCTAGTACTACGGTCATCCACTAGGAAAATAATTATTGAATTTTTGATATAATTCAGGTATAAAAAAATAAGATAAGTAAGCAGCTACACTCTTAA
>PVKA01006237.1:67857-85145 GCA_004027165.1 Ctenomys sociabilis | reverse complement strand
GTCTAAATACTACAAGCTGATAAAAGTTTTTCTTTTTTTTTTTTTTTACAATGCTAGGGATTAGTACACTAGGTAAGTGCTCCACTGCTAAGCCATCCTCCCAGTCTACAAACAGTCTAGAAAATCTTGAGAGTAAAATGTACTTCTGTCTCTCTGTGGCCATGCAACAGCCACCACAAGGCTGGTGCTCAGGACTTCCTAGACACTGGCCCAGGTGACCTTGATTTGCCACATGTTACATGGCAAGCAGGGAAATGATCCTTCTCTCAGCCAGAGGCTGCAGCAGAGGCTGACCCCCAGATGTGTTCATGTGCCACAGGTTCTGTGCCCTTCTGGGTGCAGGGTTTCTAGCCAAGCCCAAGCCAATCTCTAATGTGCACTGTCATGAGTACAGGACAGCCAGCCAAACCTCTTGGAACAGGACGAAGCACCTGTCCCCCCACAGGGAGTGCAAGGACAGCACTTACTGGATGCATGATCTCTACTCACTGCCATGTGTGTCCCTCCATCTGTTCATGGCTACATCCTGATATTTACTGAGTGTCTGCTACATGGCAGCACCATGCCAAACAAGGGACATGAGAGTGTTGAGTGGGTCAGCAGAACCTCTGGGGGTTGAAAGTCTGATGGGGAGCAGGAATTACAGAAGTAATTAGAAAATTATGGGTAAATTATTTTTAATATTTTTTGTATTTTAGGGAAGGGTCTACAGGGTGTTCAGGGGCTCACTACTAGATCGTACTCCTAGTGATCCGCCTGTTTACTGCCTCCCAAGCGCTGGGATTACAGGCGTGCGCCACCAAGCCTCAGACCTCTGCAACTGCCTAAGCAGTTGCTTTAATCCGCTGAGCTATCTGGCCAGCCCTCCTAAGTATTTTGCATGGATGTTCATGCCAAGGTGTGACACACGCCTCCCTCTAGCCTCATTAGGACATGGGTACATTACCCATCTGAGAAGAAATAGAACATTGTAGATAAACTGTATTTGGGGAGGCACACAATATGTATAGGGACAGGTAGCAAGGGCAAGCTGATCATGCAGTTGTAAACAATAATTCATTAATGGTGACTGCCCTAGGGATGCTCCCATTCCCCTGATGACAGAGTGTTCCAAGAAGCAGTAGAGCCATAGTCAGCATTCTGGACCACAAGGGAAACCACTAGAAGAATTTAGGCAGAGGAAC
Source organism: Ctenomys sociabilis (assembly GCA_004027165.1). NCBI lineage: Eukaryota > Metazoa > Chordata > Mammalia > Rodentia > Ctenomyidae > Ctenomys > Ctenomys sociabilis. Next base: position 83,961 of record PVKA01006237.1, on the reverse strand, counting down.
AACATAATCTGGTTTAAGCTTTGAAGAGCTCTCTAGGTGACACGAGATCTGGAAAATAGCTTCAACTCAAGGAAGCATGAGAGAGAAATTCAGAAGGGCAGCAAGAGGCCTGGAAAAATGACTGGTCCACATGGAAATGGAGAGGAAGGCCCCAGGAAGAGGGACTCTACCAGAAGACGTGGGTGGAAAGGATTTTTCTAGAACACTTCATATGCTCAAGCATTTGCAAAAGAGAGAAAAAGGATGAGGAGGTGATGCTCAAACAAACAAAAGGAAAAAATGCGGGGAATAAGATCAGGGAAAACAAGGATGAAGATAATCGTGGACATTATTTAGCTTTGAAGTAAACAATCTTTATATGTCATAATAACATAGTGATTATTGATTTCAAAAAGCTGATATTTACTTCTAGTGTTTCAGGTAAAAATTATATCTTGCTAGAATGAAAACTATGACAGCAGACGTTAACATTAAAAAAATTAAGGGTATGTGTGAAATCTTCATACCCTTGAGATTTCTGTAACCTTCAAATACTTTCTAAATAAAAGATTAAAACCAGAGGTATAATTATATAGGGAAGATGGGGAGATGGCTCAGTGGAATAGGCGCTTCCCTGGCAAGCGCAAGGGCCTGATTTCGACCTCTGGTTCCACCAAAAAAAAAAAAAAAAATTATATAGGCAAGTAGGGATGGTGATATAAAAGAGCTAAATTTCTATTATAGCAATAAATCAGTAGACAATGTCTAAAATTACTCTCTAAAGGCAGTAGAATCATATTTTATGAAGTGGGTATTTATCAGAAGAAAACTGAGGGTTTCTACATGCTGCAGTTGAGAAAAACATGGGGATTGATGGAAGTCTTTTGGAAGTATCTGGGTTTTTAAAGCATGTGCTTGTGTTACTGTGATTTAAAAAAAAATTATGAGCCGGGCGTGGTGGCGCATGCCTGTAATCCCAGCACTCGGGAGGCTGAGGCAGGAGGATTGTTGTGAGTTCGAGACCAGCCTGAGCTACAAAGTGAGCTTAAGGCCAGCCTGAACTGCATAGTGAGACCCTGTCTCAAAAAGAGACAAAAATAAATAAATAAATAAATAAATAAATAAATAAAAATTATGTATTGATCTTACTAGTCAAACCTTGCCTTTCTACTTATGCAGAATTTGTCTTAAGTATTTCAGTTAAAAAAAATAATTTTTTCTTAGAAGATGGGTCCCATGGCTTGCTTATTAAATTTTTCAAGTAAAACAAGATAAAAGAATTTGAATAATTATTTTAATGATACCTTTCTCTGGCTGCTCTAGGATGAAAAAAGTGAAAAGTGGTAACTGCCAGGGGTCTCATTTTGTCTTTTGCTACTAGGCAAAACAATACATAATAGCTCTCATGGTGCTTCTAAGGTCCAAATCTAAGACAGCATATAAAAATATTAGTCAGTTTAAACATCTTGTAAAATAGCACAAAGGAGTATGCACTAGCTGTAGTGATAAAGGAATGATGTCATTAAGAGAGCAAGGAAGAGGCCAGCAAGATAGTTCAGCAGACTAAGCACAAGCACAGGGACCAGAGTCCAAACACAGATTTCTGGCACCACATGCTGCAGCAGCCCAACCACCAGAGTGCACTGAGCTGGTCACTGAGTCTGGGTGTGGTGGTGCAGACCTGTAATCCCAGTACCAGGGAGGTCAAACAGGAGGATCAATGAGTCCAAGCTGTATAGTGAGATCCTGTACCAAATATACTAAAAAGAGAGGGGAAAGGAAGGAAGGGAGAGAAGGAGAAAAGAAGAAAGGAAAGAGAAGGCAGGTTCCCTGACCTAGAGCACCATATAAAGAAAAGCCCTTGAACAAGCCAGGCTTGTTGTAACTCTGATAAGGCCCCGGGATGATAAGATTACAAATACATCAAAGGATTACAATGCTGAAACCACCCTGGGTCAGCAACAAGGTCATGAGCTAGTTCAGAAGGCATCAAGACTTACCAGGTGGATCCCCAGGCAAAGAGGCCCCACCCATCCTAGGGGCAGGGTGCTAGGACACCCAGGAGGAGGCTGGTCTGGACCAATAGCTTTGGGAACCAGGAAGGGCATCCAGGGACAGATTGGACCTCATACCCAAGTGAGGTGCCTGGAAATCCCCTGAGTGGGAAGATACTGCTTTCATTTATGTCTTCTGGAACAGGTTCCACAGACATCTGTGCATGCCCACATCTGCAAGCCACTTGTGGCCCAGCACACCCACATCTGAAGAGCACTGTGGTCCAGTTAGTCCCTGGAGCTATAGTGACCACCTACATGGTCAGTGTCTTACTCTGTTTTTGCAGAACCGTGGATTGAACTCAGGCTTTTGTGCTTGCCAGAGAATCGCTTATTCCACTGAGCCATCTCCCTGGCCCCTGGTCAGTGTCTTACTCTGATGAAGAACCATCAAAGTTAACCAAAATAAATTACATAGCATTACTAAAAAGCAAAACACAACAACAACAAAACAACACATAGCCACAAAACATAACCAACCTAAAGAAATTACATCTAGGCCAGAGTGGAAGAGAAGGCACTGGTATCAAGCCAACTTGGTTGCAGCTGATCCCAGTTTTAAAGAACACTAATGATTTCCTTGTGAAACAGATCCATCAGAATTTCCTTTAAACAGTTTCGTGAAACATGTAAATATCATTTATCATACCCTTTCATGTGCCTCTCAACGTCCTCAGGCATTCGCCACTCCTTGATTACATGCTTCTCCTCCCTAGAAAGACCCAGTCATTCACCAAGAGCTCTTCTTTCCTTTTTTTTTTTTGGCAGAACCAGGGATTGAACTCAGGTGCTTGCGCTTGCCAGGGAAGTGCTTATTCCATTGAACCATCTCCCCAGCCCCCAAGAGCCCTTCTTTTTGGCCTTTTTTTTTTTCTTTTTGGACTTTCTATCTCCTTATTTCTCAAGTAGCTGCCCCTTCATTTCCTTTAAGTGTCACATGTGCTAATGACAATATAAATGGTCATTCTATGCCAGTCACTCTGGTTTAAAGCTCACAAGAATCCTATGGAGTGTATACTGGTTTCATCCCTATTTTTTCTGTGGAAAAATTTTCTTGGTGACCTTGAACCTGCCCAAGGTCACCCAGCTAGTAAAGGCCAGTGTCCCACAGAGCCCTTGCTGACAGCTGTCCTGTTCTTCATGCTCCACATGCTTTCTCACCCCAACACCTCTTCCAAAGCACAAAGCCATCTCCAGCAGGCCCTCAAATCCAGCATGTCCACAGGCACACATTGGGGCGTACTCACTGCCATGTTTGCACTAGTTATCAACGTGTGACTCTTCCAGCTCCTGCTGCTTGGCACCTGTCCTCCCCCCTGGATAGGCCCACCCTGCCAAGACTCCCCATGTACAGTAGCCCTGGCATGGCGCTGGAGTGGAGGCTGGTCCTTGCAGGTGCTACACCTGACCAGACAGCTCAAATAGCACTTCTGCCTCCTCATCCTGTCTCCCCAAACCAGTTCCTCTTACTGACTTCCTTATTTCAGAGGCCCATACCTCATTCTCCAGTTCCCCTTCTTCAGAGCCTGCTGCTCCAGGTCTCTTTCTTTCCCTCTACCATTACCGTCCAACTTACTGACCTCACCTGTGCCTTTGACCTTGTTTATCTCTTTGCTTTCTTTCCCTTCCTCTGCATCTTCTTTCCCTTCCCCATAATCTCCACCCTGAAACATACTCCTCTAGCTCTGGTCCAGTTTCCCTGGCCTCTGCTGAATGCGTCCCAGGCCTTTGTTCCTCCATGTTCTCAAGGTCAGGTGTTCCAGGACAAAAGCTCTCTTCCCAAGTTAGCTACCATGCTTGCAACAGGCCGTGGTTTTGCCCCTGAAAAGGCCACCTCCATTAGAGTACCTTAAACAGAAAGTACTTCATAAATATTTACTTCAATTTGGCAAGCCAAACATAATAATAATAACAAAAATTTTTGTTTTACATCTAGTAAGCCAGCAGCATGTGGTGTTATACACCTGTTATCCTAGCAACTCAGGAGGCTAAGGTAAGAGGATTTCCAAGTTTGATGCCAGCCTGGACAATACAGAGAAACTTTGTCTCAAAATACAATTTAAAAGGGCTCTGGAAGGGGCCGGAGAGACGGCTCAGTGGAATAAGTGCTTCCCTGGCAAGCGCAAGGGCCTCAGTTCAATCCCGAGTTCTGCAAAAAAAATAAAAAATAAAAAAGTGCTTTGGATACAGCTCAGTGGCAAAGCACTAGCTAAGCATTCAGAAGGCTCCTTCAGTCCCCAGTATGGCAAAACTAAATTTAGTAGACAGATGCCCACTTGTGCTTCTAAAGTTTTCCTCCTTATTCAGTCATCTTTCTCATCCTACCAAGTCCTATCTGCCAAGCCCTGTGGCAGGACCTGGGTGCTCAGCTGTGGCTGCCAACTGTAGCTCCTCTCCAGAAGCTCCTGGTCTGAGCTAGAGGGGAATCGCAGAGTCACATAAAGAATCCAGTGACAGTCCACAGCAAAGGAGCAGTGCAGGCTACGTTGGGACGGTCCCACTCCATGCCACTCTAGAACCACTGGTCCGATGCCCAGCTGAGATCATGCTGCTAGCTTACTAGATTTAAAACAAAAATTATTATTATTATTATTACATTTTTGGCTTGCCATATTGAATTAAATGTTTATTAAGTTGAGAATGTTGCTTACCTGCCCTGCAGCTCAGATTCTCATCAGTGCAGTAAGTGAACTACTCCACAGGGTGCTTGTGAGGTTTAAAGGAGTCACATATGTCAGATGTTTAGAGCAGTACTTGTCTGTGCACACTTGCAATTTTTTACATCAGTGGTCACAGGTACTTAGAGACATGAGAAGATACCTAGCAGACTGTCACTTGCAATTTCAGGTAACTTCTGGGATTGCAACCCAGAGGATCTCTCCCTAGGAGCTCCACACAAACTCTCCCAACCCAGACCTCCTTCTGCTCCCTCCCCTGAGCACTCCTGCAGATATGCATATGGAACAGCAAGCTAACAGCTGCAGCTCTCACTGACTCATGTGTCCTGTTGGCCTTCCAATGCCTTTGACTCAGCCAACAAGTATTTGGTGAGGACCCACTAGGTGCCAGTCTGTGAAAGGAAGGTGGTGCTAAAGGTGGGCACATCTGACCACAGGTGCTCATGTGTCATGGCCCATCAAATTCATTAACTGGCAAGCTATGAAGGAACAGAACCCAAGCTATGTGCCAAGGGCTAAGTGCAGTAAGAAAGGCTTTTCAAAATGTTTGACCTTTTCTAAAAAAATGTATAATTTTACATTTAGAAGTAATTATAAATTAATAATTAATTTCAAGTTAATTTTCATATAAGCTATGTGTTGAGACATATGTGTGTGTGTATATAGGTATGTGTCTACATGTGCATTTAGATAAACATTCAGTACTATTGTATAAAAAATAATTTATTAGAATTGTTTTGAATTTTTATTTTTTATTAATTTTATTGAGAAACAAATAGCAATAAGATAGTTACAAAACTGATTAGGAAGTTTCAATAATTAATGCATTGCATATTGTTGTCTTCATAGTGGTTATTCATAGTACAAGATGCAGACATGATATCCTGTCTGAACACTATTAGTACAAATCTTTCTTCTCATTGAATTAAGAAAAAGTAGCCATATATCTATCCTATTTTGAATATAGATACAAAATAGTCATTCGTTTGTATCCCCTTTTTTGTTTAGTTTTGTCAGAGAATGGTATTCCATTCCCATTTAAGTATTGTAGGTGTGTGAATTCAGCATAGTAATGATTATCCATAGGATTAGCAATGTCAGAAGTTGTTGACTTGAGCCTTTTATAGCTCAGCATATTAATATGGCTTTACTTTTTAGACCTTGTTTTTATACTTTTCTGCTGGATGGTTAAAACCAAGATAAAGCAAGACCTATATAACAAGAAATACAACATTTGTATCTGACAAGGTCAGTCAAATCCAGGGTCTCACTATACAAATCAGACTTGTAGTGATCCTCCTGTTTTCAGCCCCCCAAGTGCTGGAATTACAGGTATGTGCCACCACGCCCAGTCTTGGTCTCTTGTCCCAGTGCATTCCAGGGGCAGGGCTGGCACTACACACCAGGAACAAACACCAGTCCATGTGTCTGCCTTAGCAGGCACTTTAATCCGCTGAGCTATCTGCCTGGCCCTAAAATTATACAATTTTGATAAACACAAACCCATGGTTTCACAGATCTTATTGTTATACACCTTTGTTTCCTTCACTGTTCCCATTATGTATTTGTTAGCACTGCCTCACTGCAATTGTTATGAAGAAAGGCAAAGTTATGTTTCTCACTTATTGGCTTACTCTATATCAATAAACTCTATATCAACACTGATATTGATGATCAATAAATACCTTTCAGGCTTCCACAGAGCAAATTGGTCAAGCAATGGCCGTGACTCATCCACAAGGCTGACACTGACAAGGGATCTACAAAGAGCAGTCCAAGGTTACAGGTTAAACCGTGAGGGTACCTGACTGACCTTATCTGATATAAAAGTTACATTTTTTTGTTATAAAGGTCTTGCTTTAACTCGGTCTTAACCATCCAGCAGAAAAGTATAAAAAAGGAGGTATATAAAATAAAGTTATATTAACATAATGATCTGTGAATGGCTCAAGTCAACAAATTCTGTGGAAGGCTGGCAAGATAGCTCAGCGGTCTAGAGCGCCTCTCAGGGACCGCGGTTCGAGCCCCAGCACCACATGCCATGCCAGCCCCTCCCCGCAGGGCCGGCTGAGCTCACCCCCCACCCCCACAAAAAAAAGAATCCGTGATGTGTAGCGAGACACTGTAATAAATAAAGGAATTTAAAAAAAACAAACAAAAAAAAAAAAAAAACAAATTCTGTGGATAACCCACTTCTAATGTGGACTGCTGATCTGTGTTGGATAGTTTTATTAAAAAAAATATACATATATATATATAAATATATGTACATATATATATAAAATAGCCATCTATGATGTGAAAATCTGTAACATATGTATCGTATGTTACCCTGTTTATGTCACTTGTTCTGTTTGTTTTTGCTTCTATTTTTCACTCTTCAAGTTAAAATACAAATAAATAAATTTTTAAAAAAACCAGTGGCTGTCATCAAGGAATCAGTCAGGCATGGTGGCACACAACTATAGCCCCAGCCCTTGGGAGGCTGAGGCAGAGGATCACCACAAATAGTTCAAGGCCTATCTGGGCTACATAGTAAGTTCAAGGCCAACCTAGACTACACAGTGAGATATATAGACAGACAGACAGACAAACATAGCAAGCATTGGCAGGGCTGCGGGGGGAAAAAGGAACCCTTCCCACTGCTGGTGGTATGGACTGGTGCAACCACTGGGGAAATCAGTGTAGAGATTCCTAAAAACCTAAAACTGGAGTTTCATTCAACTCAGTTATTCCCCTCCTGTGGATCTCCCCGAAAGAATTAGAAGCATCATATCACAGTGATATATGCACACTCAAGTTTAGAGCAGCAGTTTGTAGTAGCTCAATCTTGGAAACAGTCCTAATGTCCATCAACCAGTGAGTGGGTAAAGACGCGGAGGTTTTTATAGAGTATTACTCTACCATAATGAAGAACAATCTTCAGACATTTCTAAGTAAATGGATGCACCTTGAAACTATTTACTTAAATAGTCTATTTAAGTGAGACTCTTCAGTGAAATAAATCTGACACACGTGTTTAAATGTTTAAATACCAAATTATTTTTCTGTTGTGAGAAACCAAAACTATAAATAAGGCCAAAATATATACTAGATAATGGAAAATATTCAAATGAGAATGGGAACAAGGGCCGGGCGTGGTGGCGCAAGCCCGTAATCCCAGCACTCGGGAGGCTGAGGCAGGAGGATTGTTGTGAGTTCGAGAGTTTGAGACCAGCCTGAGCTACAAAGTGAGCTTAAGGCCAGCCTGAACCGCATAGTGAAACCCTGTCTCAAAAAGACAAAAAAAAAAAAAAAAAAGAGAGAGAGAGAGAGAGAGAATGGGAAAAGGGAAGGGAGGAAAGGACAAAAAGAAAGAAAGAAAGAAAGAAAGAAAGAAAGAAAGAAAGAAAGAAAGAAAGAAAGAAAGAAAGAAAGAAAGAAAGAAAGAAAGAAAGAAAGAAAAAGAATTTAAGAGAAAATGTAATAGAACCTAAACAGGGGGCGACAGGAAGGCATTTACTGTGCGTGGGAAGAGTATTCTTGAACACTCCTGACTGCACCTCCTGACTGGGAAAAGATGGTCAACGTTTTGAAAAGAATGCTTATAGAATGTGATCCTGCCATGAAACAGTTTCTGCTGTACTTGGATGAATCTAATGCCCTAGGGAAAAAATTCATCATTCAAGATATCGATGACATTCAAGTCTTCCTAATAGAAGATTTGGTTAATGTCCTTCAGGAGCAAGTGGGTGAATTGATGGATCAAAATGCTTTTTCTCTTACCCAAAAGTGAAAATATTAGATGCTGATCGCTTAGGATTAGTAACAAACAAATATGAAAAACTATCTCTATTCAGTATCTTAATTTGACTATTTCAAGGATTTGTGGGAGCATGTTGTGGGAAAAGCTGAGATGTGTTCAGAGAGACCCCTAACTGATTTTGTTGTTTAAAAACAAAAGTTTGGAGGGGCTGGGGAGATGGCTCAGTAGAATAAGCACTTGCCATGCAAGACGGGCCTGAATTCAATCCCCAGTTTCGAGAAAAAAAAAAAAAAAAAAAAAAGCTTGGATTCAGCTGTAGTTTGGCTTTTATGAAAATATAAATATTTCTCTTAAAAAAAAATAAATAAAAGGGATTGAAGGGAGGGGAGGGGAACGGAGAAAAGGAAGCAGGATATATCGTGTGCAGATATAAATCCCCTATGAATGCTTCCATTATGTATGTCTAAAACATATCAGAATTTTTTTTAAAAAATGCAAAGCCAAAATAAAAATAAAAGTAAAAGAATAATTTTTAAATGTTAAAGAGAAATGAAAGGCTTTTCAGAAAAAGTGACATTTGTGCTGTGATCTGTAAATCCATATCACTCTTTTTTTTTTCTTTTTTGGCAGAACCGGGAATTGAACTCAGGCCCTTCCGCTTACCAGTGAAGTGCTTATTCCACTGAGCCATTTCCCCGGCCAAATCCGTATCACTCTTTAAGGAAAGGCAATCTTCTTTGCTTTTTCCCACAGTGACTGGCAAGGTTACCTGAACAATTCCCAGGCCTCCTGTAAGGGTCGCGCAGTCTGTGCCACCGCCAAAGCCCTTCACTGAACAGGTGAGCACCGCCCCGGAGGACCTCACAACTCCGGGAATCAGGGCCTCTCGAAACAGGGTGTACACTCCGCACCTGAGGCCCCGCGCCCACGCCGCGGCGACGGCTGTGAACCTCAGGGGAGCAACACCTCCCGGCGGCTGGGGCCGCGGTGGGCCAGCGTCTGGGTGCGAGGCTTCCAGCTCCGGCCGGGTAAGACGCAGGTTCTTCACCCAATGAAGGGGCGCAGACCCCTGAGGGGGGCGCAGCGCGCTGCCGCAGGCCGCCCGCCGGCTCGGGCGCTCTCCCAGCCCCCGCCTCGCGCCCGGCGCCCTGTGGTGCGGCTTCCCCGCAGCGCGCGCTGCTCCTCCCTCCGTGTCTCAGCTCTCATCCGGGAGTGGGAGGGAGGGGAAGGGAGGGGAAGGGTCCCCGGAGCACGCGCTGGCGCTGGGGCCCGAGCCGAGGGACCTGCGGGCGCGGGCGCAGAGAGCGCGGTCTCCGGGCCCGACGGGGCGCGCCGGCGCGCCCGCCTCGGCGGAGGGGCCGCCGCACACTCACCCAGAAGTTGCCCTTGAACAGCGAGCCCGTCATGCCGGCGCAGGTCGGGGGCGCGGGGCGCCGGGGTGTCGGGGTGCAGCGGGACGCGCGGGGAGGGAGCCGGACTGTCTCCGCCCGCGGCCGGGCGCGACTGCGGAGCTCCCCGGGCGCGGGGCAGCCGCCCTGGGTCCTAAGCCACGCCCGATTCCGCCCGCGGAGCCGGCGCCGCGATTCCCCACGCGCCCGGCCCTGGGAGGAGGGTTCCCGGAGCAGCACAGGGGGGCTGGGATCTAAAGAGCCGAACAACCTCCTATACTTTAACACGAAATTCCCCTCCTTCGGGGAGCCTTTGAGGACTGGAAAAACCTACCCGTCTTCCTTCCCAGCTCTGCTCAGGTCTCTACCCACATGGCCCCCTTGACTGACCCAGTGAATCCCTGCACAAAAATCCAGGTCAGTGGGGTGGTGGGAAGAGCCCTGGTGTCAAACTAATCAGACAGTGGTGGAGAGGACCCTGAGAAGGCCAGGGAACACTTGAGGAGTAAGGTGTGGACACCCGGAGGTGCAGTTGGTCGGACCTAGCTGTGCTGTATGGTTTAGGCTAAAATGTCAAGGCAAAGTCACCGTGGCTGTGTCCCCCAGACACTAGGACCTTTGGTTGTGTGCTAAGAGGTTCTCCAGGAGCTCAGCTTCTCAGAGATCTGCTTCTGGTTCCCAGGACCCAAGACAGAGCCCAAGCTTTGTTCCCCTCCCTCTACTCTTCCACCCTCATAACTGTAACCCCAGGGCAAGGCAGGTCCATCTCCACCTAGCAGTAATAAGCTTGATGCCAACGTACTAGGGCTGGGGAGATAGCTCAGTGGTCTACGGGCCTGCCTGACAAGTGAAAGGACTCGGGTTCGATCCCCAGTGCCACATGCTACGCCGGCCCCAACCATGCTTCATGCCTTGAGAAGCTGAGTGATTTGGTCAAGATACAGCTTATTTAAAGGTAAGGAGGCCAAAGTTAGAGGTCTGCCCTTCTTGGCAGGGCCAGAGGCCAGACAGCCATCATCCAGAAGGACCTCTAAAAAGATTCTGCCCCAAAACACTACCCCAGTCCTGTTGTGGTGAAACTCCACTAGGAAAGTTATCAACAACTGCAACACTGGGGCGGTGGCCTCCAGCCTGCAGTCTCTCCAGAGACAGCTGGTCACTTATTAGTGGTACATGGTTTGGAAGCAGGGAGGCTAGAGGGGAAGACAAGAAAATTCTGGAAGCACCACCAGCAGGGGCCTCCAGAAGCTGGTGGACTCAAGGAGGATCTAAGCTGTAGATAATAAACAAGTGCTCTCTGATGGGAGGTGTAGCTCAGTGAAAGAGGTAGGTGTGGTGGCACACATCTGAAATCCTAGCACTCTGGGAGGCTGAGGCAGGAAAATTGCAAAGTTGCAGCACAACATGAGAAATAAAGAGGGTTGGGCCCAGGATTCACGGAGCTGAGGCAGGAGGATCTTTGCAAGTTCAAGACCAGCCTAAACACATAACAGGAACCCTGACTCAAAAAGACAAAGGCTGTAGCTCAGTGTGGAGATGGCTGGATTCACTCTCCAGTACTGGGATTACAGGCCTGCGCCACCACGCCCGGCTTGTTTGTTTTTTAAATAGCCTTGCTATGTAGTACAAGCTGACCCTAAACTCACAGCAGTCCTCATGCTTCACCCTCCTGAATGCTGGAGATTCAGGAGTGCACCACCATGCCTGGCTCCCTAACACAAAGCTTAATGCACAGTACTAAGCCACTACAGAAACAAATAGACCCTCTTGCATGTAAAATTGAAAACCTCTGTGAAGAAAAATTCAGCCATGTCAGCCACATGTAAAATGCATTTATATTTTGACCTAATAATTCCATGTTGAGTAACACAGCCTGTATGGTTTGTGCCTAGATATCTCCCCAAGCCTCATGCAATCATACTTGGGACTTTTCAGAGATGGCTGGATCTAGAGTGTGTGACACTGCAATTAATTGTGTGATGCTGGGGTGTGTGGTTGCTAAATTGGTTTGATTGGTTTGGCACAGTCTGGGAGTAGGTAATGGGAAGGTCCTCCCTGATGTGAGCACTACTCACCCTAAAGGTATGTAGCCTGAGTAGAACATAATGAGTAGAAGTAGGGTTGCTATAGCTGCTTGTCATTCACTGCTTGTAGCTTGCTGCTTGCTGACTTTTGCCTGCCATACTTTGCCCTGGACTGTTTCATCTCCGTGATACCCTTTTGCTGTGCCATCTTGCCTTGGAGTCAGCTGACTATAGACTAAAACCTCTGTAAACTGTAAGCCTAAGTAAACCTTTCTTCCTTTAACTTTGGGTGTCAGGTTTTGTCTTAGCAGTGAAACAGTAGCTATGATACTACTCTTCAGGTATAGTCTTATAGGTACATGGTGAGAGATGTGTATAGTGGCATTGGTACTCTGTCATTATGGATAAAAAGCTCAATATATTGTGATATATCTATACAATGATTTTTTTTTCTTTTTAGTTCAACTGGGGATTGAACTCAGGCCCTTGCACTTGCCAGGCAAGAGCTTATTCTACTGAGCTATCTCTCCTGCCCTTATACGATGATTTTTAAAATCAGGAGGCTTTTTGCATATTAATATGGAACACACCAAATATGTCATTAAAAGAAAAGATGTAGGACAAATTCACACTTCAGTGGGAAGCAATAGAATTAACACACATTTCCCATGGCTCCCTCTGGGAGCTGAGTGATATAGGAGAGAAGGAGACCTGCTCTTCACTATATGCCTTTTTACATTTTTGAACTTATACCCTGTGAGGTTATTAAAATTAAAAAGAAACCTAGGGTTGGCCAGATAGCTCAGTGGACTAAAGCACCTGCTTAGGCAGATGCAGGGACTGGGGTTCAATACCCCTTGTTTGCTGTGCTGGCCCCACCCCCAGGGCACACTGAGAGGGCAGCTGAGCCTGAGCATGGTGGCAGACGCCTGTAACCCCAGCGCTTGGGAGGCTGAAAATAGGAGGATCACTATGAGTCCAATCTGTGTAGTGAGACCCTGAGGGCCCTGTACTAAGTACGTAAAGAAAAGAAAAATAAATCTAAAGACCCTTCAATAGCATCTTTAATTTTTGCATAATTTCTGATCAAGTGGCCACACTAATAGTTACTTAGAATATCTCTGTTTTTTATTTTCTTTTGTGCCTGGCTCAGCCCGTCCTGGGGGCAGGGCTGGCACAGCATGTGGTGTGGGGATCAAAAGTGGACTCTGCACTTTGCCTAAGCTTGCATAAGCAGGCACTTTAGACCACTGAGCTATCTCACTGGCTCCGCATTTCTCTAATTTTAGAAATATTGTTATGACAGGTATCTTTTATATAAATATTAAAATGTCTCAGAATTACAGATAAAAGAATAGAAATATTAAAGTTTAAAAAAAATAATAGAAATATTTTTAAGGTTCTTAAGGTATACTGTTAAACTGTCTCTGGGAAAAGTTTCTTCAGAAACCTTGGATCATATCATTCACAATCTCTGTTAATTTGATCATCAAAATTGGTCTGATTATGGGGCCAGGGAAATAGCTCAGTAGAATAAGCTCTTGCCTAGAAAGCACGAGGCTCCAAGTTCAATCCCTGGTAGCACAAAAAAATAAAAAAAATGTCTGATTATATTTTTCATTTTTGGGCTGGGGAGATGGCTCAGTGGGATAAGTGCTTCCCTGGCAAGTGCAAGGGCCTGAGTTCAATTCCCGGTTCCACAAAAAAAAAGAAAAAATGTATTTTTCATTTTTGTGGTTAAATATTATTTGAAAGTTTTTCATGATTTTTTTTTTTTTAGACTATGCCCTTTTTTAGACTATTAGCCACATCCTTTGCCTTTTATCTTAAAACCCTTGCTACTTTCTTAATCAGTTTGCTATCTTTGTTGCAAATATAACTTCCCTGTATTTCATGACTTAGCATCCTACCTAGCACATTACAAAATATTCAATAAATACTGACTTAAATTAGCTATCACTTCATTAAGTTTTGGGGAGTCAGCTTTCATGTTTATGCAGTCCTATCTACTGATTTCCTCTGTGACTATTTTCCCTTATGCTTTTGTTGAAAAATTCTTTCCCCAACTAGTCATAATGGAACAGTTCTGTAAACCAATACATGGGAGGCTGACATGGGAGGATTGAGAATTGAGGCCAGCCTGGTCTACTTGAGACCCTGTCTCAAAACTGGAAAAAAAAAAAAAAAAAAAAAAAAAAAAAAGTCACTTCCATTTATTAGCTGACTTCAAAAAGTAGAAAATCATCCTACTAGCAGCTGACTAGTTGTCTATTTTTGCAAAACAGACTATTTCAAAATGCAGTGGTTTAAAACAATGAAAACTTATTATCTTGCATCATTTCTGAGGGTCAGGAACATAAGAAGTATGGTTTGGGCCCAGGCATCCCACAAAGTTGCAGGCAAGCTGTGGGCAGATCCAAGTTCTAGCAGGACCGTGGTTTCACACTTATTCCTCTGGTCAGGGGCTGCTTGCCTGAGACTTACTTCAACATTGTGAAGATCTTGGTATAAAGCTGACCTCAATGTGGCAATCTTCTGTCCCGGGGGCAAGAGATCTGAGAGAGGGTCAGAGAAAGAGAGGAGTGCACACAAAAGCCACCCCCCCCAATGCTGGGGTTTTAACACAGGGCCTTTCACACTTTAGATAGTGCTTTGTCCCTGAGCTACATCTCCAGCCCTCCACATTACTTTAATAACCTAATTTCAGAGCCCCATTTTTAGCCATGTCACCAAGGGACATTTGGGAGTTCCTTTCCCTTCTAGGCCTATTCTGTACCCCAAATGGAGTCTCCCACATAATTCAGACCCATTAGGTGTCTTTCCTCCCTACCATCAGTGGCCATCCACATGCAGAGTTAGCACGTCTAGCAGTTCTGGTGGGGCAGGAACCCATACAGCTGGCAGAACACGCTAGAACTCTGAACCAGTCATGCCACTTAAGAATTCTACACCCTCTGCCATGAAGAGACCATCCCAGTTGGTCTCTGGCTAAGATGCTTTCTGTTGCAAGACACAAAGACCAACTTAAATCCACTTTGGTGAAAAAAATGAATTTCCTTAATTTCTACACTTCAAAAAAATCTGGGGATCAGGGTGTAGCTCAGTGGTAGTGTATACTTAGCATTTCTAAAGTCCTGAGTTCAGTCCCTAGCACTACCATTAAAAACAAAACTTCTAATACATGTATTTTCCCTTCTCTCCCCCTTCCTTAATCCAACCACATAGATTCTCAGGTTACTTTTTCTTAATCTTTCATCCTTAAATCACTACTTAATCTTTCATTCTTAAAGCACACTTCTTTTCACATCTCTCTTCTCCTCACAAGGGTGCCAGGCTCCTCTTGCCCATGAAAATTAAATAATTCCATCCAGATGCCTGTACCTAGCCTCTCAGAGCTTTCCTAGGCTTCCCTGCCTTACCTTTCCCATCTCCTTCCTGACCATGTGGCCTCAGCCCCTGAGCTCTTGGTTCAGTTCCTGGTCCTCACCACCCCAGGTTCGCCAAAGCCTGCAGCTGCCCAGCTGCCTTCCTCCAGCCCCTCTGTAGTGTCCCAGCTTCTCACTTCTTGTCTTTCTAAGGCTTGCCATCATTATGACATAAACAAGCCCTTAATGGTATATTACTCCCATTTTTATATTTTTCTCATCTAGTTTCTATTCCTCTTGAACAACTTACTTTCTCAAGAAAACCACAGCGCCCCAGTATAAGTATGCCGCAGGGGTCCGCAATCCTCTGCAGCATCAATGCACAGCCACAGATTCCATGCAGCAGCCTGCCTTTCATACACAAGGTCGAGAACCCTTGACTACTTCCATGTTGGCATCTGCCCACCCCCAAAAGCAAAAGCAAATGTTGAGTGAATGGCTATTTCTGCTTATTCAAGCCATGCACCCCACTCTTGCTACTAAAATCACTGGCATGTTGTTGGAGATAGATAATTCCATGCTTGAGTCTCCAGAGTCTCTCCGTTCTAAGATTGGTGAAGCCATAGCTGTACTACAAGCCCACCAAGCTAAAGAGGCTGCCCAGAAAGCAGTGAACAGTGCCACTGCAGTTCCTACTGTTTAAAACTGATCAGGGACCACAAAAAGAAACTCATGCTTCACTGATGAAAAATATCTAAACATTGAAAAACTGTAAATAACTATGGAAAAAAAACATTGAAAATATACAATAAATAAAAAAAAAAAAAGGAAAGGTAACTTTGAACCTTATGTACTGAGTAAATGCCAGGTC
>PVKA01006237.1:35718-67757 GCA_004027165.1 Ctenomys sociabilis | reverse complement strand
GTCTTAAAAGAAAAGTAGGTAACACATATGTGCCATAGAATCACCACCACTGATAGACCATGACAAAGCCAGCCAGAGATTTCATAAGCTGTCTCCTATCATCAACAGCTGTGCTTATTTATATTTCAGTTCCTATCATCTGACATCTTCTAGAGCCAGAGCAAACCTGGCAGGGGGTGGTTAGAGCCCAGAGAAATCCAGGGACCAGCACATGGCCAAGCAAATGCCACAGTGCTAAGCACCAGTGATATAGGAGATGGGGTGGGGCGAAGCTGGCTAGAAAATGAGCAGGACCTGTCAGTTACAAGACCCCAGGGCAATGGCAGGACCCTGAATGTAGAACTTCTCACAAGCTCCCACAAGATGTGGACAGCAGAAAAGAAGATCAGGTACCAGGGGAACTACTTCTATACTAGTCCACACCGCATTTCCCAGATGCTGCATGTACTTCTCTTTTTGCTTTTGCCTTCTTTTTGTCTTCTTCTGCCCAAGTTCATTCTGCAGAGCTGGTTTCTCCCATATGTATTCACCTCTCACCTTTCAAATAAACTTTTGGCACCTTTTCTGGCTGTCTCGTCCAATTTTTTGTTCAAGGTAAGAAAAACCTAGAATACTTCTGAGTAGTGAGCCATTTCTAAGGAAACTAACAGGTAACACTAGGGACAAGGGAAAGCTGTGCCATCAAGTGTGGGAGTCTAGTGACAAAGTCAGAGAGGCTGGGTTTTGTCACTAAGATTAGAATCTATGTAGACTGAGGAATGGTCCAGGGGTTAAAGACAGCACAGGAATGGAATATTCATTCAGGAGGAAGAGAAGAGTTCTCGTTGGAGGTCCTAGGAGTGGTGGTATTGTCATAAATGTGAGTGAAATAAAGACTCAAAGAATTTGGTCAGAATAGCATAATGATAGGAAAAGTATTTGATATTTTCTGTCACAGAAGAGAGCCTACCATATATGGGGACTTTTATTTCTTCCCACCAAAAGCCATGAAGAAGAGGGAGCTGAGGAGTTAGCTCAGTAGAATAAGTGCTTGCCTGGCAAGCACAAGGGCCTGAGTTCAATCCCTGGTTCTGCCAAAAAAAAAAAAAAAAAAAAAAAAAAAGAAGAACTTATGGTATATTTATCATATGTGCACACACAGATGAAAAGAACAGATAACAATTTTTGTGTGTGTGGTGTTAAATATGTACAATCTCAGTACTCTGGGAGGCTGATCCAGGAGTCTCAAAAGTTTGAGTGTATCCTGAGCAGTTTTAACAATTTAGCAAGATCCTGTCTCAAAATATAAAATAACCTAGAAGGGCAAGAGGATCACTGTGAGTTCGATGCCAGCCTGCCAGTCTGAATTGTATAGTGAGATTCTGCCTCAAAAAAATCATTATACATATATACACACATATATATGTGTTAAGATAGTTATAGTACTAATGTGTACACACACACACACACACACACACACACATATAGTTATAGTACTAATTTCTCTTAGTTCATTGAAAAGTAAGATTTGGGGCCAGGGAGATAACTCAGCAGCTTAAGTGCACAAGGTCCTGAGTTTAATCCCTGTACCAAAAGAAAAGGTTTGTGCTTATATTGTTTGGACAATTAAATGCTGATATTTTACACTCTGAGTAACTAATTTAAAGATGACAATATGCAGTGTAATAACCACTGTTACCCTATTATCTTGTTTTGAAATTTTGTGGATTTTTCCTTTAAAATAAAAAGACTGGGCCAGGGAGATGGCTCAGTAGAATAAGCTCTTGCCTGGCAAGCACTAGCGCCTGAGTTCAATCCCCAGTTCTGTCAAAAAATAATAAATAAATAAAATAAAAAGACAAAATAGAGACAATAATTTAAAAAAGGGGCTGGGGATGTAGCACTATGCAAATCCCTTGGATCAATCTCCACTACTGCAAATGAAATAAAACATAAATAAATAGTCCTAGACCCTGTTTCTGGGCTGGGCCTGGAAATATAAAAAAGGTGAGCCTAGAACATCTCGAAGTTTGGTTTGTAGCTACAAAGCTAACACACATAACCACACTCAGAGCTAAAGCATAGCAAAGGGACAGAGGAGCCAAGGGAATGAGTTCCTGATGGCCAAATATGGGACAATTTCAACAGCAAAAGAACACAATAATGAACTGTAATCCAAACTACAAGTAATCATGAACCATGTGATATAGATAAGTGATTGATGCCTGGCATGGTAGCACATGTCTGTAATCACAGCACACAGAAGGCTGAGGCAGGAAGATGACCACAAATTTGAGGCCAGCTTGGTTACACAGTGCATTCAAGGCCAGCATATAGCAAGATCCTAGCTTTAACAAAAAATCATAAACAAATAAGTGATTGAGTACATAAATACAGGAAAATAGATAAATTTCTCATGAAGAATAATTCTGAATAATTTATGTAGACTCTCCAACTTCAAGGAGGGGAAACAGGCATGGTGGCACATATCTATAATCTTTTTTTAATGTATCAGTTATTTAATTAGGTTCATAGTAAGAAATTTAGAACACTAATTTATGAGGATAAATTCCATTTGTCAGAGCAAATACGGATCGCAGGTAGCTCCGGAGCTGAGGAACAGCTTTGAGTTTTGCTAAAATCTGTGAGTCCACAGATTTCTGATCCACCTTGTACTGCTCTGAAATCTGGTGTCTCTCTTTCTTGATGTCCAAGATCTCACCCTCCTGGTGTCTGGGTTTCTGCACCTTCTTCTTGAAGTAAGCATCAGTGAGATGTTTGGGGATTTTCTCTTTGCTGATGTCAATTTTTGTAGAAGTGGCAATGACAAATTTTTAGTGTGTTCTTCATAGAGGAACACGATTGAGGCTAAGAGGCCCAGTCACAAGTAGCAAGCCACTGTCCAACTGCTTCAGGAAGACCACTCTCTTGCCTCTGTGATGCCTGGTGAGGATGATCAAGATGGTGCCAGGGGAATGCTAGCTCAAAGTTTCTGCACATGGTGATTGAAGAGTTTCTTGCTGTGGCTCAAGAGCTTTCGGGGCACATCTTAAGTGGGGTAGTACCTAGGCATTTTTCGAAGCTTAAACACCCACCATTCCTCACTGACTGGTTTTGTGATTGTAGCAAGAACTTCCTCCTATTTCTTCTCAACCTTTGATTTAGCAGCTGTGTACTTTCTCTTGTAGAAAGCCTTTCTGGAACACATAGCGGATTGGGAGTATCTACCAATTATTTTAACCAGGACAGGATTTCGGCTGCAATGGGGCTGCCCCTTCTTGGACTTTTTTGCCTTTTTCACCTTACCCTTTTTACCAGTACCACTGGCCAAAGCCTTCTGGGCTTTGGGTTTCTTCTCTTTAGTGTCTGGCTTCTCAGTGTTTTCACCTGCCATCTTGCAAGATGGAAAAGAGATCATATTTGTAATTTTAGTACTCAAGAGGCTGATGCAAGAGGATCATGAGTTCAAGGTCAGCCTGGGCTACCTAGACCCTGTCTCAAACCCACCCCAACCCCTGCAAAAAGGAAGTGGAGCCAATTTCCCTTACAGTGGGCTTCCAATAGTAACTTTCTTGCCAAAAATCCAGTATTTTTGCTGCATTGCCTCAGTGTGCATCACTGAGGTGAGAATGAAGTATATTTATTCTGAAAAGGCTAACACCACTTCAGACAGGTGGATCAAGGTTAACATCAATAGTTATACTTCATGTTAATATAATATGTGAGAATGATATCATAATAATAAAAACGAGATAATTCTGTGGTACACATCATTAATATCTGTTGAGAATGGCACATAAACTCTGGTCTTCTGCCAAAAAACTCAGGAAAAAAAATACCATGGGTGACTCCAGTTAAGAGATACTCTACAGAATACCTGGCCAGTCCTCCTCCATACCATCAAAGTTATCACAAATAAGGACAGTCCAGGGAGATGGCTCAGTGGAATAAGCACTTCCCTGGCAAGCACAAGGGCCTGAGTTCAATCCCTGGTTCCACAAAAAAAAAAAAAAAAAAAAAAAAGGACAGTCTGAGAAAGGAACTGTTACATTCAGAGGAGCTTGAGGAGACATGATGACCAACAGGATGGTGTTGGTGTCCTGCATGAAACCCTGGAATAGAAAAAGGATAGGTTAAAAAATAGGAAACTTGGCTGGGTGTGGTGGTACATGTTTGTAAACCTGCACAGGAACATCACCGCATGTTTGGGCCAGCCTGGACTACACAGTAAGTTCAAGCTCAGCCTGGACCCACCATCCCCAGGCATTTGGGAGCTGTACATCCAGAAGGCCCCAGGGGAGGGGAGAAGCTGGGCATCAGTATTGCGAGAGAGGGCACCAAGAGCATGCAGGGAACCCCTGTGATCCACAGACGAAGGCATCTTCATCTCCAAGGTGAGCCCCATGGGGAGGCCAGGCATGATGGCCAGTTGTGCGCAGGGCCACAGCTGTTGGAGATAATCAGCAGAACCTGCTGGGCTTGACTACACAGTTAGTTCAAGCTCAGCCTGGGCCACACAGGCCCTGCAAATTGGGGACTACATCCTGGCAGTAAATAGGAAGCTGATTTGAAGGCCACACACCTGTGATGGTTAGCACCTTGTACTAGCACTGCTAAGTGCTGTCCTTGCTCCTGAAGGGACCCACTGAGGCAATGCAGCAATGTGCAGCACAAGTGACACCCTCACCATGCTTGTCTGTGATGAGTTTTTGTTTTTTGTTTTGGCGGAACCTGGGAATGAACTCAGGCCCTTGTGCTTGCCAGGGAAACGCTTATTCCACTGAGCCTTCTCCCTGGCTCCATTATCTGCTATAGTTTTGACTCCAGCACCACAAGAGCCTTGAAGTGTCCCCTAGGTGTCACTTCCAACCACTTTGCAACAGGCATTGACCACTAGAACAGCCTAGAAAGCATCCATAAAAATGGAGCTGAACCCCGGAAGCCAGGCAAGGAACAGGCCAGGCTGCAGAGGTCCCACGTTTGGAGCCCGGAGTCCTTGGAGCTGAACTCTGATGTCAAGGCCACTGTTCCCAGCACTGGCAGCATGCCAAGAGTGCCCACTAGGGCAGCCAGAGGAAGATGGCCAAGGCCCCCTGTTCTCCCAGTGACGATAACCTCCCTGCTGGCAGCCAAGGACAGCACTACCCTCCTCCCCCTTGTGCCAGGGCTAGTGGCCTCCTGTGCAGTTCACAAGTAGCAGAAGTACTTTGAGCCAGAGATGTGGGTGCCCCAGGCCAAGGCTCCTCAAAATACCTATCTCTAATGAGTGCTGCTGACCTGTGAACGTGCAGGAGAAGTCTGCAAGCTGCAGCAATGCAGGGCACAGATGCTATAGGAAAGCCCAGCCTGGTGTCACACCTACCCACGGTGGGTGGTGCCCATATGGATGGCCAAACCAAGTGGCACCATCAGGAGAGGCTCCATATGCATCATCCACTCCCACCTCACTGCCCACCCCCTTTTAGACCACAGGTCCATACCATAACCCTGCCCAGGTACCTGTCACCAGACTTGGCCAAATAGCTTAAGTCATTGGAACCATCACCCAGCCTCTGCCCCTGGTGAAAGGGAAGGCCCTTGCCAGGTGCTGTGGGCCCTGAAGATGTAGCACTGTGCAGCAGCCGCAGAGCTCTTGGACTGGGCCCTGGGCTTCCCAGCCTTGGAGTAGGACACTGCCAGCTCCAATACCACCCTTGCCCTCACTCTTTGAACCTAGGTGTTAGCACTCTGAGAGACTTCTCAGGACCTCTGACCTCCCAACTCCTGTTGCTACATTCCTTGGTCCAGGACCTCTTGGCATGTTCATATTGGGCTATAATTCATAGGTCTCACTGTTGGGTGGCTTACAGCTTTTATTTATTAATAAAGACAGATAAGTGATTAAATCCAGGGTCAGGATATAGCTCATGGCACAAGTGCCTGCCTGATAAATGCAAGGTCATAAGTCAATTCCTGGTACAAAAGAAGTGATCAGATCCATTTGTACAATTAGTGGTACAAGCTGCCTCATGGGACCGTCTGGTGGTTGAAGCTGGTGGGAACACGTCAAGATATGCTTAATATTCTTATAATCATAATTATAGAGTGCTAAGAGACAATTTTTAGCCCAGCTATGACTTCATAGTAAAGTTTTTAAAACGTAAGTCTGACTAGGAATAGTAGTGCACATTTGTAATCCCAGCACTTTGGGAGGCTGAAGCAGGGAGACTGCAAGTTCAGGGCCAGCCTTGGGCAACTCAGGCACTTAGCAACTGTCTCAAAAAGTAAAGAACTGAGGATGAGGCTGAACTTCAATCCAAAGGCCCTGAATTCAATCCCCAGGACCATCCCTGTCCTACAACTCTAAAGCTGTTAATATGTACCTCAAATTTCAAATTGTGTTCACTACTGCTCAATAGATACATTAAGGGAGCAAAGCAAAAATAAACCATTCGTGTACACTTTGAAAACCACTGGGTGGCCACAGATCACTAGGAAGTTCATTTTATTTTTTGGCAGAACCAGGGATTGAACTCAGGCCCTTGCACTTGCCAGGCAAATGCTTATTCTCATATCTCCCAGACCCCGAGGTAGTTCATTTTAGACTTCCTGGTCAGCACAGCCAGATGCCTCTGGTCCCCTAGCTCACCAGTTTATAGGTGATCAAGAAAAAAATAAGCTTCTGAAGTCAGATTGTTTCTTTCTCCTGGCTTGACTGCTACAACAGAATGGGTTGGAACCTCGCTCAGTAAAAACTACTGGGGTAAAAAAGCCACACAGCATTAGGGAAACTTACAATATCCCTTAATGCAATTCTTTTATTTTCTTAAGGAGAGCTTTAGCACTCCATAGGACTTCTCAAATTCATACAGCTCATGGCTAGTGGAAAATTCAGATTTCCTGACTCAAAGATTTTTGGAGGACATCTGCTCTTACATGGTTTGTCCCACTTTCATTATACTAAACCATCTTTAAAACATGCTATGCAAAAAACCTGCCAAAATCAAGGGGCAGGTATAAACACTTCATTCAGCTTTCTTTCACTCAGAAAAGATCCCATCAGTATTTTCCCTTTACCTACTTTGCAACTGAAGTGTTTGGTACTATCATGGGCAAGTTAATACTGGGACTTAGGTGGTGGTGGAACATATGCCTAGAAAGTGCAGGCTAAGGCTGGGGAGACAGCTCAATAGAATAAGCCCTTGTCTGGCAAGCGCAGGGCCTGAGTTCAATCCCTGGTTCTGTCCCCCACGCCACCCCAAGAGAAATAGTAATTTTAGGACCAGCCAAATAGCTCAGCGGATTAAAGCGCCTGAGCCTGGATTAAAGCGCCTGAGCGCAGGGGCTGGGTTTCCAATACCTGGGCCTGCTGTGCCTGCCCTGCCCCTGGGGCACGCTGAGACAGCAACTGAGTAGGCAGGTGGTGCACGCCTGTAATCCCAGCTCTTGGGAGGCTATAAACAGGAGAATCACTGGAGTTCAATCTAGTTATGAGGCCCTGTAGACCCTTTCCTAAAATACAAAAAAAAAAAAAAAGTACAGGCCCTGGGCCACAACATTACAGTACTCTGTACAAGGTGGGAGGCCACAAGTGAGTTACCAGGGACCAGCAAGATAGCTCAGTGGGTTAGAGCCTGCTCAGGCAAGCACAGGGACTATACCCAGCACAAGCCACTCTAGCCTGGCCCCAGGGCAGGCTGAGCAGGCCACAATAAGCAAATAAATAAATAGTAGACCAAAGAAAGTGTACAGCAAAGACCATTCTTATCAGTGTAGCAAGACCCCACCTCAAAATGGAGTCATCTCAAGGGCTAGAGATGTAGCTCAGTGACAAAGCACTTGCCTTACATTCATGAGCCTGGGTTTGATACACACACACACACACACACACACACACACACAGTCTTTTAAGCATTTACATGCTAGAACGGAAATCAATAAATACAGCAGATATTTAAAGTATTTTTTTTCCAAACTACAAATTACCAACATAAGATATGAAATGCTGTTCTCAGCCATGTCACTACATGCCTCTAGAAATGACACATAAAATGGATCCTAACCAGTGAATATAGTTGGGAGCAAAATTAAAGCAGCCAGGGAAATAAGTCTACAAAGGCCTTAAGAGAAACCCAAGAGCCTTCATGGAACAGGTTAAGGGAAATGGCCATTGAGACTGAAATGGACAAAACTTGTAAGTTACAAAGTTCCCATGGCTGACACCAGACTTCCTTAGCCCAAAGAAAAATCAAAACCAGAAGTGATTCTGCAAGTCAAATCACTAGATGGCAGTAGAACTAATGTCAGAAATTACTTACTAGGGAACAGGGGGCAGGTATGCAAGATGAGTTAAGAATGCACTGCAGAAGTAGAGCACTTGCCTAGCACATGCAAGGCCCCAAGTCAGATCCCCTGCACCTCAGGGGAGATTTTTTTTTTTTTTTTTGGCAGAGCAGGGGATTGTTTGTTTTGGCAGAACCAGGGATTGAACTCAGGCCCCTGTGCCTGCCAGGCAAGTGCTTATTCTATTGAGTGATCTCCCTGGCCCCTATTTTTGTTTTTTGTGGTTCTGGGGATTGAACTCAGGCCCATGGGGCTTGCCAGGCAAGTGCTTATTCTACTGAGCCATCTCCCTGGACCCCTCCGAACAGGGGATTGAACTCAGGCCCCAGTGTTGTCAGGGAAGCGCTTATTCCACTGAACCATCTCCCCGGTTCCCAAGATTTTTCTAAGACCAAAAATAGTGCAAATACCAGTTGATTACAATTTAAAACTACAGCTCAAGAAATGTGCTTTCAAAATAAAAAAAAAAAAAATGCCTTCTCAGCCCTGTTCAGTTTTCTCTGCCCTTTTTAAGGCCTTTGCTCTGATATTATCTCCCTTATCTCATTATTTTTTTTTTTTTTTTCAGACAGGGTCTCACTATGCAGTTCAGGCTGGCCTTAAGCTCACTTTGTAGCTCAGGCTGGTCTCGAACTCACAACAATCCTCCTGCCTCAGCCTCCCGAGTGCTGGGATTACAGGCATATGCCACCATGCCCGGCTCTCCCTTATCTCATTTTTTGAGACAAATCTCACTAAACTGCTCAAATTGGGTTTAACTTTGCAATCCTGCTTTAGCTTCCCAGAATGCCAGGATTACAGGTGTGTACCATCAAGTCCAGCTTTCTCTTGTTTTTAATACTCATTTTTCATTCTTAGCATCCTCTTCCTGCCTATATTACCTCTTTATACATTAAAGAGGTATACTCAGTTACTCTTCAGAGTAAAGAAGTCAATCTCAGTAGTATCAACTTGCCACATATATTCCATTCTCACTTATTAATCTATTCATTTGATATAGGGTCTTGCTATGTAGTTCACTCTAGTCATCCTCCTGTCTTAGCCTCCCCAGTGCTGGGATTATAGGCATGTGCCACCACGCCCGGTTTTGGGGCTGGGATCTCAGTATAGGGATCAAACTCAGGTCCTTGCACTTGTTAGGCAGGAACTCTAACCACAGATAATCTGCCCAACCTACAAATCTTTTTAAAACTATTTCAGAATCTTGCGAACAGTCGAACCTTGAATTATCTAGCTGTCAACTGTGCCAGTATTCAAGTAAAATGGGTAAGAAGCACATTTAACAACTCAACATAATCCCAGTTGCTTTGAAGAATAACACAAATTGGCCAGGGAAATAGCTCAGTAGAATAAGCATCTACCTGACAAACACAGGGTTCTAAGTTCAATCCCCAGTACTGGGGGGAAAAAAAAAACCAGAATAAATAACACAAACCACAGAAATTCCCATGTAATATGGAACTTTTATTTTAACGTGATCTCTGTACATTAGGAACATGAGAGAATACCTTTTGCAAATGGAACTGATTTTTAGGAGAAACAAAAGGACAAAACCAAACCAGTATTTGATATGAATCCATGAGTCTATGCTTCAAATCCAGCTAAGAAGTTTGTGACAATCTCTTTCAGTTTTGCATCTGACTGTTCTGAGATCTTCCCATCAGCCCTATTTGGAAAGAAGAGCAAATCATTAATTCTAACCTGGATTAGCCTTACAGAATTTAAAGTGATTAAAACTTTGTATCTTAAAATTCAGCAGAGAGGACATCAACTACTCATACCTAATGTTGCCCAATAGGGCCTGGTGTTGGCTGACAACATGGGACAAGAAAGCCTGCTCAAATTTTGTGATCTTGCTAGGCTCCAGCTTATCAAGATAGCCCCTTACACCGGCATAGATTACAGCCACTTGTTCCTCAATAGCCATGGGAGCTGAAAATGAACAAAAGAATGTCAAGCAAGTTGCTCAAATGCCATGTTTCCAAAGTCAGAGAAAATATCCCAATTACTGACATGATACTATGTATCTCCTACTCTCCCATTTTTAGCAAACCTTTAGTAGTCCTTGCTCAGTCACATCCTGGGAATAACCCATAAGCATTACTAATAATCTGCCTGTGTTTATAAGAAGGCTTTCATTCTAACCACTGGCAAAATAAAACCATACCAACACTCTTATAAATCTGCTAAATTCTAGTCATACAGCAAATGGAGTAGGGAAATCTAATAGGTCTTAATTCCTAAAGTCACATTAAAATACTTAGTAAATTTTTCTAACTATGAACATCACAGCAGTTACATTCAAATGGTTAAGCAAAATAAAGGTAAGAGATTTTGATGAGAGTGTGTACTGTGATGTAGCTCTGTAGACTTGGCAAGAATGAACATACAATAGGAACCACACAAGATGAAGGAAAACTTACAATACTGCCCCTGTTTTAGCAACTCAGTCAAACGCACACCACGACTCAAAAGTTGCTGAGTGGCAGCATCAAGATCAGAACCAAACTGGGCAAAAGCAGCAACCTCACGATACTGAGCCAACTCCAGCTTCATGGTACCTGCCACCTGAAATACATTAAGTTATTGGTACCTTCAATGACACCAAGCTCTATATATAGTTGATAGATATTAAGATTTTAAATTAGTAATATCACCCCATGTCTTAGTTTAGATCTAAAATGCTTTACAGAACCTCACGTGAGGCTCTGTAAGTGATTGGATCCACAGCTGACTTGCTGATGGGGAAGTGGGGGTGGTCAGAGGCAAGTCACTGGGGGCCCGATCGGAATAAAGAATATTTTACCTCCCTCCCTAGTTCAGCTCCTCTCTGCATCCTGGCTGCCACAGTTGAGCACATCTTACTGTCAGGCTCCTTTGCCATCCTGTTGCTGCCTTGCAGCAGCCAACCAACCATATGTCAAAATAAATCTTTAAATTGTGACTGTGAGGTACTCTGTCCCAGCAACAGAAAAGTGACTTAGACACCCATCTTACCAAACGTGAAATTACCTGCTTCATAGCCCTGGTTTGGGCGGCAGATCCGACACGGGACACAGACAAACCAACATTAATGGCAGGGCGGATACCTTTGTAGAACAATTCTGTTTCCAAGAAGATCTACATATTTAAAAATACACAGGAAAGCAAGATTTCAAATTTAAACCACCATGCCACAACTAAAACTAACAACCTGAGGATAAGCTGGGGAAATGGCTCAGTGGAATAAGCACTTTCCTGGCATGCACAAGGGTCTGAGTTCAATACCCGGTCCCGCCAAAAAACCCCCCCTAGAACCTGAGGATAAAAGCTAGTATCATCCCATGTATTGCACCCCTACTCCTATACTGAGAGATTGAGGCAGGAGGATGAGTGCAAGGCCAGGCTGTGCTATACACAGAAGGAGACTGTCTCAAAGACAGCCTTTATTAAAAACAAAACAAAAACTCTTAAAGCATTTCTTAAATCTCACAATTCAAATTAGCCTACATACTCTAATTGCTAAAATTAGATGTGCTTATAAGGAAAAAAAGCATCGTACTTGTATTAAAATAAGTATAAGGGAAACATGAGAAATCCTTCAAAATTATCTAGGACAAGAATAGTGAGAACAGCCGGGCGTGGTGGCACATGCCTGTAATCCCAGCACTCGGGAGGCTGAGGCAGGAGGATTGTTGTGAGTTCGAGACCAGCCTGAGCTACAAAGTGAGCTTAAAGCCAGCCTGAACTGCATAGCGAGACCCTGTCTCAAAAAGACAAAAAAAAAAAAAAAAAAAAAAAAAAAAAAAAAAAAAGAATAGTGAGAACACATGAAATAAGAATGAAGGACACGATGACTATGAAATAACTGGGTGACAAATATATTTGTATCACATATTCTGAAACAGTGATTGTCCTGCCTCAGCCCCTTGAGTGCTGGGATTATAGGTCATGTATCTATCATCACTCCCACCTTTATCAAGCTGTACTATCCTACCTTACTTTTGCATGATTTGAAATTTTCCATAACAAAAAGTAAAAACAGAATACCTGCCCATCAGTGATGGAAATGACATTTGTTGGAATGTAAGCAGACACATCACCGGCTTGTGTCTCTATGACTGGTAACGCAGTCAAGGAGCCACCACCAAAAGAATCATTCATTTTGGCTGCTCTCTCCAGCAGCCGGGAGTGCAAGTAGAACACATCACCAGGATAGGCCTCACGACCAGGGGGTCGGCGGAGCAACAGTGACATTTGGCGGTAAGCAACAGCCTAAGAGATAGAAGAATAATGTGAGGTTCACCAACTTAGAAGAAGCTGTATTTGTTAACTTCTACTCTACTGCAAACACAAATTATAAAAATTCTGTTTCTTTGACCTGTTTGGATAAGTCGTCATAGATGATCAAAGCATGTTTTCCATTATCTCTAAAATACTCTCCCATGGAGCAGCCAGAATAAGGAGCCAGGTATTGAAGTGGGGCAGCATCAGAAGCAGTAGCTGACACCACAATGGTATACTTCATAGCATCTGAGGAGAAAAAAGTTTTACACCTTATAAGTGCATATAAATTATATTTAAATTTATATGCCACTGTTATAAAGTACTACCTAAGAGATAAAAAGATTTGGTCTTAAGAATTAATCAGTTGGGGGACCAGGGAGATGGCTGAATGGAATAAGCACTTCCCTGGCAAGCACAAGAGCCTGAATTCAATCCTTGGTTCCGCCAAACAAAAAAAGAATTAACCAGTTGGGCCAGGGAGACAGTTCAGTACAATAAGTGCTTGCCTGCCAAGTGCAGGGTCCTGAGTTCAATTCCCTGTACCGCAAAAAAAAAAAAAAAAAAAAAAAAGGAATTAACCAGTCAGTAAAGTATGGTGGAATACTCCTATAACTGCAGTACTGTGGAAGACTGAGGCAGGAGGACTGAGAATTAGAGCCCAGCCTGGGAAACTAAGGAAGAAAAGTACTATGTTGTAGCTCAGTGCAAAAGCCATAGATTTAATCCACAGTACCAAAAAACATTAAACACAAACACAGGCAAAAATCTTTTCATTTTGTTTCTTTGAGATAGGATCTCCCTATATAGCTGAAGCCGGCCTTGAATACATGATAATTCTCTTGGCTTAGTCTCCTGAGTATTGGGACTATAGTAATAGTATATACCACTACACAAAGATAAAACCTTGAAACTAACTAGTGTCTTATACTTTTTCTTTTACTTGCTTATTTACATTAGAAAGTTCAATTTATCATGGAATAATTAAAATCAGCTGTCACTTAGTAGAAGCTACTCAAAGATTAGCAGCAGTATAACTTAAAATAATGGCAATGAAATAAATTAAAAAAGACAAAGAAATTAAAAAAAGATAGTGGCAAGCTGGGCGTGGTGGCGCATGCCTGTAATCCCAGCACTTGGGAGAGTGAGGCAGGAGGATTGTTGTGAGTTCGAGACCAGCTTGAGCTACAAAGTGAGCTGAAGGCCAGCCTGAACTACATAGTGAGACCCTGTCTCAAAAAGACAAAAAAAAAAAAGATAATGGCAATGTAAGTTTTTAGGGCCCGTGAGACAGCTCAATGGTCTAAAGCACCTGCTTAGACAAGCTTGGGCAAGAGCAGAAACCTCAGTTCAATCCCCAGCACCACATGCTGTACCAGCCCTGCCCCCAGGGTGGGCTGAGCCAGCCACAAAGTAAAATAAATAAATAAATAAAAAGAAACTAAGTTCTTAAATACCTGCATCTGTAAGTCTCTTCACCAACTGGGCAACAGTGGATCTCTTCTGACCAATAGCAACATAGATACAGTACAGTTTCTTCTTTTCATCAGATCCATCATTGAAACGTTTCTGGTTGATGATTGTGTCAATAGCAATTGATGTTTTCCTTAAAGAAAAGAGCACAAATGTAACTGTTACTACACATTTCAAATGATTTCCCCAGTATGAAGTTTTAGGAGTAATAATCTTAATACTTTACTGTGCCCACAACTGCTACAGGATTAGAGTGATCTTTGCAGAAGTAATTTTACTTAGAACTTAAAACATGTTTTTAAGTCTTTACCCAGTCTGTCTGTCACCAATAATCAGCTCACGCTGACCACGTCCAATTGGCACTAAGCTATCCACAGCCTTAATGCCAGTCTGCATTGGCTCCCGCACAGAAATTCGAGGAATGATTCCAGGGGCTTTTAGGCCCACTCGCCTACGGGTCTTGGAACCAATTGGGCCCTGTAAAAAAAAGAAATAATAATTATAATAATAATGATTTTTTTAGAAATCCAGAGTAATCTTCAGAATATTAAATTTTGATGTTTGTTGGAAGCTGCAACAATTAATGCAATCTAATGAACATTAAAACCTACCTTTCCATCAATGGCATTACCAAGAGCATCCACTACACGGCCCAAGAGCTCCTCACCAACTGGAACATCCACAATGGCTCCTGTCCTCTTAACAATATCTCCTTCCTTAATTAGTTTATCATTCCCAAACACGACAACACCGACATTGTCTGGCTCCAAGTTTAGAGACATACCCTATACAAAAGACACAAATGAGCAGCATTCTTATATACCACAACCACACCACATGCAAATAGCTTAGGAAAACGTGGCATCTTCATTTTCTTCTGGTTTAGTCTTAGGTATTTTTCCAACTACCACATAACCTTCTTTGGCTAAAAGCTTTTATGTAGCAACATATTCCCCTGAATAATCTTAGGACAGCACCTATAATAAGCCTAATGTGCTCATTATCACATCTTTTAAAAAAAGCAGGAACAAAATTAGACAAATTGAGCTTTTTTCAATGTATTTCCTTTAGTTATGGTTTCTGCAGCGAATGATCAATATAAAACAATGTGATTAGAGTAAAACAAATTTTATGACAAATTTCATTTATACCTTTTACTCATAAGTTCCATGAGTTAAAAAAAAAAATCAGAACCTATACTCAGCTTCATAAAAATAATTAAAAAGCTATTCAATTATAGCAAACCAAGAATAAACTTTTAGAAGGTCAGTCAGGGTGGTTCGCGCCTGTGATCCCAGCTTGCTGGGAAGCAAACAAGAAAACTGCCAAATCCGTGCAATTTGAGTCTGGGCTTAAAAAGACCCTGTCTCAAAGCCAAAATAAATATAAACAAAGAATGTAGCTCATTGTGAAGGCTTTGGGTTCACCCTCTAGTACTGTGTGTGTTGGGGTGATCTGATCGTTACAACTGTACTGCAAATTATTTAAGACAGTCTCTAAATTCTTTCTGAAGTACCAATATTACTCTAGAAAGTTGGCTGAATAAGTAAGATCTGGGGCGGTACAGAGCAGAATAGCACTGCAGGTACAAAAACTCTTAGTGGGATGTAGTGACATACACCTGAAATCCCAGCACTTGGGAGGCAAAGGAGGAGCACTGCTTCAAGTTGAAGGCCAACTCCGGCTACATAATAAGTTTAAAACAAACCTAAACATAGCAAGATTGTTCTCAAAAACAAAACTTCTATGTTCAACACACAATCCACTAGCCCCATGGCTATCTAAATACAAAACAATTAAGACATAAGTTGCAAAAATTTACAACTCAGTTTTTCAGTTAACTAGTCACAAAAAGAACATTTACATAGTTTTAATCTTACCTTCTAAAAATATACAGTGAAAGTCACATTTTCAGCCAAGATCTTATTACATTATTTCTTATGTGACACTTTCTGGGAGGAACTAACAACACATACCCAGGTATAACTATACATCAGTTCAGTTATTATTATTTTTCTTTCTTTCTTTCTACATTCTTTTTTTTTTTTTTTTTAGGTAGAACCAGGGATTGAACTCAGGCCCTTGCGCTTGCCAGGCAAGTGCTTATTCTACTGAGCCATCTCACTGGCCCCTCAGCCAAGATCTTACAGTTAATTAGAACTATTATTAGTCTTCCACATCAAGTAGCTCTTTTTCCATCACATGAGGAATGGTTGAAAAAGATGTGGTATTTCTATATAATGGAGTATTACTCAGCTATTAAGAATAAGCTTGAAGCATTTATACTGAAGTGGATGCCACTTGAACATATACTCATAAGTGAAATAAACCAGACACACACGTGTAAATATTGTATAGTCTCCCTAGCATAACAAGCGAAAAGCAGAAATACAAAAGGAAACGTACAACAACTAAAATCAATTGAGTCTGATAAGGCAAAGTGAATGGCATATGCTGCAGGATACTAATCAGCTTTTCTTCTGGATGGTTAACAACCTAAGTTCACAGATCAAAATTGGGAGAAATAGAAGAGCCGCAAGGCCAACCAACATTTTGGCTCTAGCCTTTCAAGGTCAGCGGACTCAGGACATAGGAGAACCTGTACTGCAACATCATGATACTCAGTTGAGTTCCAAATTTTCTGAACAAGGAGATTATGGAGCCACAGAGGAAAGAGATCAAAGTTCTACAGTGTGCCTGGGGAGAGTCACATGGAGAGAAAACATTCTCTCAGGCTCTCACAGAAAGCAAACTGGTCAAGCATTGGCCGTGACTCATCCACATGGATGACACAGACAAAGGATCTACAGAATAAGGTACAGGATTACAAGATAAACCCTGAGGGGACTTCACTGACCTCATAAGGAACATAAAATACATGTGTTGGTATATAGGTCTTGCTCTATCTAGGTCTTAACCATCCAGCAGAAATGTATAAAAATGAAGTACACATCATGGGGCCATAATAATAAGTTGAGCTGTAAATGGCTATGGTCAACAACTTCTTCGGATAACTCACTATTGCTGTGGAATGCTGGACTGTGTTGGATTGTGTTATCGAGTTCAGGCACCTAAAGTAGTTGAATGACAATGGAGTGCCCATGTTTGACAGGTGTAGACAAAGGAAGGGGTATAGAAAGGAAGAATCATGATGTGTGTGTATGGACAGTACAGTTGGGATAGATAACGCTGTACATAATTCTATGAGAGGCAAGATTTGCATTAATGGTGGTTGGACAGGATATTATGTCGGCTTCTAGTACTAGGGACAACCACTAGAAAAATAACAAGGTAGAAAGTATTAATTATTGAATCTTTGATGTAATTCAGGTATAAAAAATAAGATATGCAAACAGCTACACTCTCTTAATTTACTGGTAAGAGACATACGGTGTAATAATGTAAGTATAATATCATGTGTGCACCTTCTATGATACCAAAACATTATGAAAAGTTTGCAATGTATTAATTTATCAAATCCATCTTGTCAAGGTATCTTTTTTTTTTTCTTTTTTGAGACAGGGTCTCACTATGCAGTTCAGGCTGGTCTTAAGCTCACTTTGTAGCTCAGACTGGTCTTGAACTCACAACGATCCTCCTGCCTCAGCCTCCCGGAGTACTGGGATTACAGGCATGCGCCACCACGCCCGGCCTTTTCAAGGTATCTTAAAATTGATATTTTCACTTCAATAAAACAAAAAGAAAAAAAAAGTACAGTGAAAAAAAAAAAAAAGTGGCTCTTTTCATACTACCCTAGTAGGATCAAGATCAACATCTTTCCAAATATGTCTACTTATTGCATAGTCCTTCTGCACCTAGTTCACTTGGATATTATCTTTTGCCTTGGAGAGCACCGACTCCAAATACAAAGGCTCAACCAAATACAAAGTACGCCTATACTATATTATTAGTGTCTCACAGCTGAACCATTAACTCATCTTTCAATACAAAGTCACTGATTTTCAACTTCCCACCAGAAATTTGAAGTTATTAAATACTTTTGGTATAACACAATCTTTTAATTTTTTTTTTTTTTTTTTGGTCTTTTAAGACAGGGTGTACAGGGTGTGCAGGGTCTCACTGCCTAGTTTGGACTTGTAGTGATCCTCCTGTTTACAGTCTCCCAAATGTTGGGATTATAGGCGTATACCACCATGCCCAGTCTCAATCACAGTCTCAGCATGCCCCAGGGGCAGGGCCAGCATGGCAAACCTAGAGATCGAACTCCCAGCCCCAGCATCTGCCTAAGCAGGCACTTTAATCCACTGAGCTAGTTGGCTGGCCCTAACACAATCTTAATTATTAGAATAGAACAGACTTTTGTTTCGTGTCATTTGGAAGATGGCTTACTAAATTCATGTATGTTTGTATGCATGTATGCATGCATGCATACGTGTATGTATATATGTATGAATATCTTTTAAGACAGGGTCTTGCTATGCAGTTCAAGCTGGCCTAGAACTCAAGTTTATGGCCTAGAACTCAGTTTATAGCCTAGGCTAGTCTCAAACTTACAACAATCCTCCTGCCTCAGCCTCTCAGTAAATGCTGAGATTACAGGAGTGTCCACCACATCCAGCAATTTATTAATTTATTTGTAGCTAGTAAACAAACCTTATGTCTAAATCTATTTTTTCTTAAAAAAGCTAAGCAAAGCCTTTCAAGTTTACTATCTTTAAAATCAATCTATTACAACAGGGAAAAAAAAAATTTAGGGTAAACTGAGACAAATCTGAAACAATCTCTCAATTGACAAATGAATATCTGAAAACAGATACTAAAACAAAAACTTCATATTTGCCAGGGAGATAGCTCAGTAGAATAAGCACCTGCCTGGCAAGCGCAGGGTCCTGAGTTCAATCCCCCGTATCACAAAAAGAAAAACATCTAAAACAAAAACTTTATTATTTACCTTTGTTAATTTTATAATTTACCTTTAAACCTGAAGAAAACTCTACCATTTCCTCTGCCTGAACATTCCTCAGCCCATGTACCCGGGCAATACCATCACCAATACTTAGTACACGACCAGTCTCTTCAAGGTCAACAGAGGTATCAGCTCCAAGAATTCGTTCTTCAAGAATAGAGGACATCTCAGCAGTGCCTAAGACCAAACAGATCAATTACAAATAAATAAAGTCAACCAACAATTAAAAATCCCAGTCTTAAGACCTTTTCAAAGCTCATTTCCCAATGTAAAAATTAATTTTGTGACCACATAATAATCAAATGAATTCTAAAATGCAATACAAGACCCTATTTCAAAAGCTGGGAAGCTACTTCCACAAAAACAAGAAATTCAAATGACTGAGAGGAAAAAAGGTTCTTCACAACATAAGCAAGAAGCTAAAAAAACTAACTACCACCCTTAAAGTAAATGTTCCACATGCTTTGGTTTAACTTCTAAGGAATCTATAGCAATGTTAAAACCTCAATTTTTGGCTACTTACAACATACTTTTAAAATGCAGTGCATTTAAAAAGCAAATGTTAGCCAGTACTTGAAAGGGTGAGGCAGAAGGCTCACTGCACTTCTGAGTCCAGCCTTAGTAGTCTTGGGCTACTAAGTGAGTTCAAGGCCAGCCTGAACTGCATAGTAAAAATAAAAACATGTCTTAAAAAGGCAAAAAGAGAGCAAAAAATAAAAAGCAAAGGTTGTCAAGGAATGTGGAGAGAGAGCAGCAAGATTCCAAGTTTGAACTCAGCCTGGGAAATTTGGCCCCATCTCAAAATTAAAAAAAATTGAGGGGCTACCCAGATGCCTTAGCGGATTAAAGCACCTGCAGGGACCAGGGTTTAATCCCTAACACCACAAACTGTGCTGGCCTCACCCCCAGGGCACCCTAAGATTGTGACTGAGACTGGGCATGGTGGCACGCGCCTATAATCTCAGTGCTTGGGAGGCTGAAACAGGAGGATCACTGTGAGTTGGGATCTGTGTAGTGTGACCCTGTAGACCCAGTACTAATTACATTTAAAAAAAAAAAAAAAAAAAAAAGTTTTTTTAAAGGCCAAGAAGCAAGGCAGAGTGACTGAAGTAAGAAGATTACAAGTTTGAACCCAGTCTGGACAATTTAGAGATCCTGTCTAAAGCGTTAGGGATATAGCTCAGTGCAAAAACCTCCCACTAGAACCACAATTAGAAAGGAGGATTCCACAACATGTGTACTTTGAGACCCTGTACCAAATTAAAAAAACACAGAGCTAAAATGGAACACAATGTTTCAAGAACCTGAGATTCTGTAGAAAATAGAAATGAGAAAAAATTAACAATGACAATAAAAAACCAGGGGCTTGCTGGTTAGCAGTTGTTTAAAGCACCTGCTTGGGCAAACTCAAGTCAGGCGCAGGGGATCACAGTTCAATCCCCAAATCCACATGCTGTACCAAGCCCACCCTTAAGGCAGCCTGAGCCAGTCAAAGAATTAACAAACAAACAAATCCACTACAGTTAAGTAATCTTTAACACATTTTCTCCTAAAGTAGTAAGTGGTGCAGACATAGATAATGACTTAGGGGCTGGGGAAATGGCTCAGGAGAATAAGCACTTCCCTGGCAAGCGCAAGGTTCTGAGGAGTTCAATTGCCAGTTCTGCCAAAAATAAAGAAAAGAAACAATGACTTACCAGTCTTTTGAAGGCGGGTGTTAGAGGCATGAAGATTCCTTGCAGCAATGAAGGATGACCCCAAAGCATTTTTGGAGACCTGGAACAATAACATTCTTAAAACCCTTTTAAAACAACCTTCATAAAACTTATAAAAGGGCTAGATACAGGAGAGTATTCCTATAATTCCAGCACTTGGGAGGCTGAGGATGGAGGATACAAGTTTGAGCCCTGTCTGGGCTACATGAGTTCAAGGTCAATGCTGACGGGGTCTTGCCAGTTCAGGCTAGCCTTACACTCACTTTGCAGCCCAAGCTGGACTCAAACTCCCAGTGAACCTCCAGAGATACACATATTAGCTACTGGTACACATTGTGTAAGTATTTAATATTTTTAAAAACCTTTATTTGGGGCCTGGGAGATGGCTCAGTGGAATAAGCACTTCCCTGGCAAGCGTAAGGGCCTGAGTGCAATCGCAGGTTCCACCACACACACACAAAATCTTTTATTTGGTACAGGGCCTCGCTACACAGCTCAGACTCATAATGATCCTTCTGTCTCAGCCTGCCCAGTGCTAGGATTACAGGCATGTGCCACCCCCAGGTTTCATTGGCCAGCACAGTATGTGATCACAGGGATCAAACCTGGGTCCTTGCACTTGCCAGGCAGGCACTTAGACCACTGAGCTATCTCCCCAGCCCTTGTAAAAGTATTTAAAAGGCCAGGCATGGTGGTGCAAGCACTAGAGGCTGAGGCAGGATGATCACCAAGTTTGAAGCTTGCCCAGGCTACATAATGATTTCAAGGTCAGCCTGGACTACAGTGAGATCCCGTATTTAGAAAAAAAAAAAAAAAGGTGTATTTAACTAAATGTTATCCAAGGCTGGGGACGTGGCTCAGTGGTAGGAGCCCTTGCCTGGCATTCACAAGGCCCTGAATTCAATCCCCAGCAACACACATACAAACATTCTCTCTCTGCAATCCATCCCCAAAACAACCACAAACAAAGTATAAGTATCTTTTCTGGGGTCAGGGAGATGGCTCAGTAGAATAAGTGCTTCCCTAGCAAGCGCAAGAGCCTTAGTTCAATCCCTAGTTTCACCAAAAATAAAAAGTATTTTTTCTTCTAAAAGCTTTTTGCTACCATTACTCTGATTTTAGATTTTGACTGAGTTATGGCAATTCTCAATACACTTTCTAAGGGGCAATTCACATTATTTTCTATAATGTGGCATGGTAGTACACACCTGGAATGCCAGCACTATGGGAGGCTAAGGCATGTGAAACCCCACCCAGGTACTTTTAGGGAACCCCCGGTACTACAAGACACAAAAGGGCCGGGCCAAATAGCTCAGCAGATTAAAGGGCCTAGGGGTTCAATCCCTGGGCTTGCCAAGGCGAGAGTACTGAGACTGGGCGTGGTGGCGCGCACCTGTAATCCCAGCTCTTAGGAGGCTGTAAGCAGGTTGATCACTACGTCGGATCTAGTAGTGACATCCTGAACACCCTGAGGACCCTTCCCTAATAAAATACGAAAAAGAAAAAGGAAAAGGAAAAGAAAGAAAACACAAAAAGGGGTAGGGATGCAGCTAAGTGGGGATTGAAGCCATGGTTCCTTGGGGGAGAGGGCAGGAGTCGGGGACGATACAGAGGGATGAGAAATAAAGAGTTAAACTAATAACTAATAAGTATGCTAGCATCTTTTTTTTTTTTTTTTTTGCCATTAACAAATCCACAGCCACCCTGGGACATGGACTTCTTTAAACTCTGTGTGATGGGTGCTCACTGTCAATTCTGAAGCTATTATTCTCTGCATGTGGTAGATGACGTTGAGGACACTGTACATGTTTGGGTAACGGAACTCAGGTGCTACTAAATAAAGCGTAGAAACAGAACCAAAAAAAGTGCATGCTGCCGGGCGTGGTGGTGCATGCCTGTAATCTCAGCACTTGGGAGGCTGAGGCAGGAGGATTGTTGTGAGTTCGAGACCAGCCTGAGCTACAAAGTGAGCTTAAGGCCAGCCTCAACTGCATAGTAAGACCCTGTCTCAAAAAGACCAAAAAAAAAAAAAAAAAGTGCATGCATGTCACCTTTCAAACGCACTTTGGAATTTTCAATCACTGCCTAACAAGCGCTCAAGACGTCAGGGGGTAAGATGGAGGGCAACATCTCAAAGCTCGGCCGGCTTCACTGGCGCAGAATCTGCGTTCCCACGCGGACTCAGCATTTGGCCCTGAGACCTCCCAGCGCCCCAAAGTCACCTTCTCTATCTCCTCTCTCTCCAGTAGACCTTGAGCACAGGAGAACGGCCGGCGCCTGCTGACCTTGGTCCAATGTCAGGCAGCCCCGACGCGCGCCCGAGCGGACCGCGGTTCCCACCTTCCCGGGCTGCAGCCGGGCCCTCGGCATAGCTGACCCCAGCGCAGTCCCCGGGGGCCGGAGGCCGGAGGCCGAGCCTTGACCTTCGTCCAAGTCCCCTCCTCGAGCGGCTCTCAGGCCAGGGCGGGGATGCCCCAAAGGCCCGTCTGCAGGCCAC
The DNA here is from genome assembly GCA_004027165.1 of Ctenomys sociabilis. Lineage (NCBI taxonomy): Eukaryota > Metazoa > Chordata > Mammalia > Rodentia > Ctenomyidae > Ctenomys > Ctenomys sociabilis. The sequence goes on along the minus strand of PVKA01006237.1, from coordinate 44,581 downwards.
ATCGAGGTCACTCCTCCCCTGCACCACCCACAGCCGCAAGGGGCCCTCCGCCGCCGGCGGCCCCGCAAGAGCGGCCACGGTGCAAGATGGCGGCCCCCTCCCAGCCCGCAGCTCCCCGCAGACCCAAGCCAGCGTGCACCACCCGCCGCCAAGACCCCTTCCTGCCTGCCCCAGCCGCACTCACCAGCCCGGCCCGTCGAGGGAGGGCTCGAGCCACGGCCGCGGCGACGCGCACGGACAGCATCTCGGCAGCTTCTCAGAATGACCCTCCGCAGCCGCAGCCTCCGGACTGACTGTGACAAAATGGCCGCGAAGCGAGGACGGTCACGGCGGCCTGCCCCCTGACCCGGAAGCTCCGCCTCTCGCCGCCGCGGCGGGCGGACCGGAGGGCGGGTCCGCCTCCGTCGGGCGGCAGGTTAGTTTTTTTAATTAAAAAAAAAAGATATACATACATACATACATACATACATACATACATACATACATACATACATACATACATACATACATACATACATACATACATACATACATACATACATACATACATACATACATACATGTCCGCCTCCGTCGGGCGGCAGGTTAGTTTTTTTAATTAAAAAAAAAGATATACATACATACATACATACATACACAGACACACACACATACATACATACATACATACATACATACATACATTTACACTTAAACCTCAAAACGACTGTGCAGGCTGTGGCCAGCTTCGGCTCTGGCGTCTTTCACGTGTTACTTCCGGTCTCTTGGAGTGGACCTTGTGGTTGCCCTCGCCGCCATGGGGGTAGCGGAACGCGCTAGAAGCGAAGACCAGGAACGCGCCTGAACGGGATGAACTGGGCGTCGTCCGGTTCCGGCTCCGCTGCAGGGACCCGCAGTGGGGTCAACAGTGACAGTAGTGTTGCAACAGTCGTCCCCCTGGGCGGCCACCTCCGCGACCTCGGCTAGCGGTGGGACTGCTGGGTTTGGGCGCGCTGAGCGGGAGAATCGCCGCTATGTCAAAGCCAGCCTGGGCTATAATGAGTTCAAGCCCACAAGGCCAGCCTGGGCCATATAGCGAGTTCAAGCTCACCTTGACATACATTGGGATACCCTCTCCCAAAGAAAATTACAGCAACAAAAAAATGAATATCATGATTTAGGAAGATACTTTGTGGTAACCCTTATCCATACTTTAACATCAAATCCCATATTACTATGTTGAGAATGCATGGTTCTTGTTAAACTGAAGCCAGCTTGGTGGTGCATTACTAGTGGAGATATTGTTGTAACCTGGCTCAACCAAATTCATTTTGTAAAATTTATGTAAACTCCATTTTTAACCCCACGCTGTCTTGCTGTTCTGTATGTGCCGCTCCCCTTTCCCCCTTACGCTGCACCTGAATTGACCCCTGTCCCTGTTTTCTGCAAAAAACCGTGGAATGCCTGTGGTAAAACCCTCCTGTTAGTGCCTGTTGTAAAACCCCCTACTCTAATGATGTCCTGTTCGAACTGAGTTCAAGAAACTTCCTTTACCTTACCATAAAAGTATAAAATATAAACTATATTGCTTTGCCTCCTGTATGTCAGCTTGTGGTCTTCAAGCTTAAATACCCTTCGCCCTGTAACTGGATGCGCCCCTTTGTTCTCGGAGTAGGGTGACTGCCGCTGGGTACCAGCTAAAATAACGAGCTTTTTTTTTTTACTTGACTCCCAGTTGTTTCAGTTTGGGTTACAACAGATATCACTTGGTGTATCACTTGGTGAAATACCACAAGTGTGAGCCCAACCTGGGTAATATAACAATTTAGTGAGATTCTGTCTCAAAAGCAATGAATAAGTACATAAATAAAGGTTGAGGGTATAGCTTAGTGTGAAGGCCTTGAGTTCCATCCCCAGTATAGCACATGCACACATATCATAGGCAAAAATATAAAAGCAGAAAGTTATTTATTTATTTATTTATTTATTTATTTTTGGCAGAACCAGGGATTGAACTCAAGCTCTTGTACTTGGCAAGCAAGCACTCTATTCTACTGAGCTATCTCCCTGACCCTCAAGCAGAAAATTAGACAACCTCTCAGTGTTAAATACAGAGTGAGGAGCTGGGCTTGGTGGCATGTTCCTGTAGTCACACCACTCAGGAGGCTGAAAGCAAGAGAATTGCTGCACGCCAGCCTGAAGTACAGAGTGATCTTGTCTCGCAACAAACCAAAAACACTGAAATGAAATCCAGGATTTGGAGGAAGATTTATTTATATTGATGGGCACTGTTAGGGATCATTCCCAGAATATCAGGCTTCAATCTCTGGTGGTCTAGGGCTTATATGGGATAACCAAGCAGGAAAAATGGAGGCAGAATGGCTTGTCAACTGGGGATTGGTTTATATAATGTGCAGCATAGTGTCCAGTTATGCACCAGTGACCAGCCATTCGGAAGACAGAAGGAACTGGAACGACAACAAGAGCTGTTACTTGGGCAACTAACATACTATGCCGGCTGAGGGATAGGGAGAAGGGCATTTGCTAAACAAAGACCAGAAGGAGGAAAGGAAGAACCTTAGGGAAGGCAAGACATCAACATAAGAACAGTTGAGGAGGAATGCCAGTCACAATGGATACTACTTTAAAAGATTTTCATGCACCAAAAATTAATAAATGTATGCATATTTAGCTTATTAGTGGACAAGCTTAAGATTGCTGCAGCTGCTGGTGCCAGCAAAGAATTTTTTAAATTTTAAGTTTATGCAGTCAATGTGGAATAAACCCAAATGTCCCTTAACCAAAACCCAGGAGTTTTATGTATTTAAAAAATAAAAAAGTTGACTCAAGTAAGAAATGAAACACATGCACAAGGAAAAATACTCTGATTCTAGCAGCTCTCCCTCTTGTACAGAAGATTATACCTCAGAGACAGAGAAAACAAGATCAGCCTTGTCCAAGGTCTAAGTGACCTAAAGTCAAGAAAACCACAACTCCCAGAAGTCTCAACCAACGCGGGGCGGGGCCGACGGAGTGCGGGCGGGACCACTGCATGTGGGCGGGGCGCTTGCACAAGTAGAGCGTTTTTCCCGTCAGGCCTTGCGCGGAAGTGGCGGGAGCAGTGGCAATGGAGGCGCAAGAAGAGAAGGATGTGCAGGTGACTGGGTCGGGAAACGGGTTTTGCGGACTCCAGGAAACATTTATGACACGCTTGCGCCGCCAGTGGCCCCTGTACACACAAAGCCTCCTTTTTTTCTCCCCTCCGGTACACATCCTTACCCATCGGCAAGCGCCCCCAGAGAAAGGTGTTCAAGCACTTCCGTCGTTCCCTTGCTGCGACCGCGCTAGCGTCTCGAATCCTCCGAGCACAGCTACGATGGGATTTGGAACCCAGGGCCGCCTTAGCTGGCTGCCTTCACACCCGAGCCGCAGCCCGGCTCTGGAAAGCCTATACTCATGCTTTCACATTCACGTATTGAGCTTTTTACTCCCGCGTGTTGAGCTTTAAAGGTTTTCCAAATGAGGCACGTTTTTACCCTACACTACTTGTGTAGCTTAAAAAGAACAAAAAAGAGTATTGTTCTCTGGTAATTTTGACTATGTTCATTGTACTTGCTCAGTTTTTATTTCTTGTCATCAAGTGACTTATAAAGGATGTGAAGTAGAACTAATTAGATAAAAAAGCATTCAGTTCACTTTTAGACACTTTGTCATGGTTCCATGATTCATTAACATAACAGTGAACAACATAACACTAAAAATAGACGAGGCCTATAATATTTGTCTTCTTTTTAATGGTTAGGTTGCTGAGTGGTTGAAAAAAATATTTGGAGATCATCCAATTCCACAGTATGAGGTGAACCCACGGACCACAGAAATTTTATATCATCTTGGAGAACGCAACAGGGCCCGGGACAGGGATGCCTGCCTGGTGATAGAGGATTTAAAACAGAAAGCAAGTGAATATGAATCAGAAGGTGAGATTTAGGTCTAGAGGAGTTTTTTGTTTTTGTTTTTTTTGCCACAAAGTGGATTGAAGCCAGGGCCATGCTATAGCTGAGTTGCAGCCCAGCATTTTTTATAATTTGGAACATGGTCTTGCTAAGTTGCTCAAGCTGCTCTTGAACTTTCCCATCTTCCTGGCTCTGCCTCTAAATCTAGAATTTTGCATAAGATGATATAACTAGCCAAATTTTATAACCTTAAGATAATAACAGTGTGGGCTACTTACTTTGCTTCCTTATTTTACCCAGATTTATCTTCCACTATTATCCTAGTATTAACTGTACAAAGCATTAATTTCATTTTTTTTTTTACAATGTTATGTTTCAGATCGAGACAGCACTGAGCTATATCTCACTTTTTTTTGTAATTTTTAAAATCTCTTATTAAATTTATTGGTATAGGGTCTTGATCCCAGCTCAAACTCATAGTGATCTTCCTTTCTCGGTCTCTCCAACACTGGGATTACAGTTGGGATTACCACACTCAGTTTCAGGGCCACCATGGCATACAGTACCAGGGATCAAACCCAAGCAGGTGCTTAGACCACCAAGCTAGAGCTATCTTCCCAGCCCACAGCCTTTTTTTTTGGGGGGGGGGTACCAGGGATTGAATTCAGAACCCTGTGCTTACCATGCAAGAGTTTATTCTACTGAGCTATCTCCCCGGCTCCACTAGCCCATAGCCTTTAAATTTTCCTAAGTTCCCCCGGCTAGCCTTGAACTTTCATTTCTCTCACACAGGTAAGATTATAAGTTTATGCCATTATATGCAGCTGTAGTAAATATTTTCTTAGTACTCTTAGCAAAACAATGAGCCCTAAGGGATATGAGTCTAGCCAGGCATGATAACATATGCCTGTAATCCAGCTACAAAGGAGCCTGATGGAGGAGGATCAACCAGGCCAGCCCAAGAAACTTAGAACAGATCTCAAAATAAGAAATATAAAAGAGTTGAAGATATAGCTCAGTGTTAGAATGTATGCCTAGCATGTAGGAACCCATGAGTTTAACCTTTAATACACAAGGTGCCATGTATTTTTTTCCTTACGTATGTTGTCTGTTTCCAGCCCTCATGCCTCAGTCAGAAGAAGCTATTTGGATAGCCTAGGTCCTTAAATATGCCTTAAGTGTTCTACCATGGAGTCCTTGCCTGTATCTTTCCTGTACTTTTTTTTTTTTTTTTTTTTTTAGAACTGGGGATTAAACTCAGACCCTTGCACTTGCCAGGGAAGTGCTTATTCCACTGAGCTATCTCCCTGGCACCTATCTTTCCATTTGCTGCCTTCATTTAGAGAAGAAATTTTTGGCTAAGCATGGTAACACAGACCTATAATCCCAGCACTCAAAAGTTCTAGACCAGCCTGGGCTACAAAAGTGAATTTAGGAATAGCCTGAACTACATAGGGACACCCTGTCTCGAAAAAAATTCTTCATATGTTTGTAATAGGATACTGTGGTGAGTTAGTAAATGTGCATTATTGCTTCTTAATCCTTGCTGTTTTCTTCCTTTTCCCTCCTACCAGCAAAGCATCTACTTGTTTCCTATAATCTTTTACTTTAAATTACTTATATTTTGGGTTTCTGATATAGGAGAAACCATGTAACACTTAACCATCTGTGTTTGATTTACTTCGCATTCTAGTCTCAGGATACATCCATTTTCCTATGACCCAAATTTATCCTTTAGTATGGCTGAGTAGAGTTCAATTGTGTATAGAATCCATATTTTATCTATTCCTATTGATGGACATAGGGACATATAGGTTGCTTCCAAGATCTAGCAGGAGTGCAATAATAAACATGGATATGCACACATCACTGTGGTGTGATGTTTTTAACTTTTTTTTTTGTCTTTTTGATACAGGGTCTCACTATACAGGGTCTCACAAAGTGGCCTCAAGCTCACTTTGTAGCTCAGGCTGGTCTCGAACTCACAACAATCCTCTTGCCTCAGCCTCCTGAGTGCTGGGATTACAGGCCTGCGCCACCACACCCGGCTAGCTCTTGTGGAGATACCCAGAAGACGTAGAGCTGGGTTGAATGGAATTTCTGTTTTTAGTTTTCTTTCAAGAATCTCCATACTGATTTCTACAGTGTGATTATTAGAGAAAGGTGCATCAGCAATGTGGAAAGGTTCCTGTTTCCCAACAATCTCTTCAGCATTTTTTTTTTTTAATGTGTTTGATACAGGGTCTCACTGTGCAGCATGGACTCGTAGTGCTCTTCCTGTTTTTAGCCTCCCCAGTGCTCGATTACAGATGTGTGCCAGCATACCTCGGTGTCTGTGGTAGCCCTTCAGCATGGCTGGGGGTGGGGCTAGCATGGCTGGGGGTGGGGCTGGCGTGGCACTTGGTGCCAGGGATTTTGTTTTTAATTTATTTAATTTATTTTTTATTCATCTTATGGGAAAAAAGATAGAAGAGCAATGAAACAGTTTCAAAATAGGTTAGTAGGACAGTTACAATAATTAATGCATTGCATATTATTGTCTTCATAGTTATTCAGAGGACAAGACATACATGATATGTTGTCTAAATATTACTACAGGGGCCCGGGAGATGGCTCAGTGGAATAAGCGCTTCCCTGGCAAGTGCAAGGGTCTGAGTTCAATCCCTGGTTCCACCAAAAAAAAAATATTACTACAAACTTCTCGATCAACTAAGAGAAGGTAGCTGTATATTTATCCATATATATGTGTGTGTATATATTATGTATAAATTTCATAACAAAAGGGTATTTTATGTATACTTCGGCAAAGTTAATACTTTAAGTTTTACCATATTAAAAAAAAAGTTAACATGTGACACAAGGTTTCCTAGTGACTAATAGCTGACTTTAACCACACAGGATGTTTTTCTCAGGACTGAGGTAGCTTGTTTGCTTTTAGGTACTGAGGTCTAGTTCTGCCTACATACATTTGATTGATTTCCTAGCTTCCATGGCTCCCAACATATCCACCTTTTTGTTTTGTTTTGTCAGAGATGGGTGTTCTGTTGCAGTTAGAGAAACTATATTTGAAAAAGTCTTTAAAGGACCTTTTCATACTTGATGCCAGTCCAAAGATTGTAGGTTCTTGAATTCAACGTGTTAGCCCAATATAGACCAATAGTTCATAATAGTAGTGAGTTATCAGCACAGCTGATAATTGTCAGAAGTTGTAGACTTGAGCCTTTTACACCTCCACATATTAATATACCTTTTTCTTTTATACCTCATGGTTACCTTTTTCTGCTGCATGGTAAAGACCAAGTTAAAGGGGCCAGGGAGATGGCTCAATAGACTAAGTGCTTCCCTGGCAAGCACAAGGGACTGAGTTCAATCCCCGGTTCCACAAAAAAAAAAAAGATCAAGTTAAAGCAAGACCTATGTAACTTGCTATCTGACATGGTCAGCCTTGGGATTTCCCGGTGGCAGGGATTGAACCCAGACCCATGTTTGCCTAAGCAGACACTTAGTTTGCTGAGCTATCTCACTGGCACTGTTTCTTGGGTTCTTTTTTTTTTAAGTATTTAGTGCAGTGTCTACAGGGTCTCATATGTAGATTGGACTTGTAGTGGTTCTACTGTGTTCAGCCTCCTAAGCTGTGGTGCACACCACCATGACTAGTCTCAGTGCGCCCTGGGTGCACTGGATCAAATCCCAGCCGCTGTGCTTTGCCTAAGCAGGTGCTTTAGTCCACTGAGCTATCTGGCTGGCCCCCCGCCCCCCCTTTTATTTTTTTTCCAGTTTTGGGGATTGAACTGTATCTTGAATTCTTTGATTTTTTTTTTTTTTCTGTCGTACTGGGGATTGAACTCAGGACCCTGCGCTTGCCAGGCAAGCACTTACTCTACTGAGCCTCAGTATCTCCCCAGCCTCAGTATCTTGGATTCTTCCAAGATACTAGCCATTCATCCTAGTATAATACAGAACTTCTGCATTGTCTTGATGCACCTTTTTCTAATAGTCAAAGATACTTTTTTCTTTTTTGTTTGTTTTTCAAGGTAGTCTTGCTCTCTAATTTAGGCTGGGCTTGAACTCACAGGGATCCTCCTGCCTCAGCCTCCCATGTGTTGAGATTACAGGCATGTGCCACCATGCCCCTGAATATTTTTTCTTGTATTTATTGGCCTTTTGTGCTTTTCTTATGAGAAATATCAGGCTGGGGATGTAGCAAACAGCTGCCTGGCAAACACAAGATCTTGAGTTTGATTCCCATTACCAAATGAAAAACAAATAAGCTGGGTATGGTGGTACAGGCCTGTAATCCCAGCACCCAGGAGTCTGAGGCAGGAGAATCGTCAGTTTGAAGATAGTCTGGGCTACGAGGTGAGCTCAAAGCCAGCTTGAACTGCATAGTAGAACCTTATCTCAAAAAAGATAAAAAAGTATCTCTTCATTTCAGTTGCCTGTTTTTGATTGGGTCTTTTGTCAGGGATGGTGTCTAATTTTTAGAGTTCTTTTTTTTTTAATTTTATTGAAGTACAAATATCAATCAGACAGTTTCAAGACACCTTAACAAGACAGATTCGATAAATTTATACATTGCAAACTGTTTTCATAATGTTTTGGTATCGTACAAGGTGCATACATGATATTATATTTACAGATATTATTTTAGCAGATGTCACTTATCAGTAAATTAAGAGTGTAGCTGCTTACTTATCTTATTTTTTATACCTGAATTATATCAAAAATTCAATATTTTCCTAGTGGATGACCATAGTACTAGAAGCCGACATAATATCCTGTCCAACCACCATTAGTGCAGATCTTGCCTCTCATAGAATTATGTAGAAGCACAGCGTTATCTATCCCAACTGTACTGTCTATACACACACATCATGATTTTTTCTTTCTATACCCCTTCCTTTGTCTACACCTGTCAAAGGTGGGCACTC
>PVKA01006237.1:0-35618 GCA_004027165.1 Ctenomys sociabilis | reverse complement strand
CAATCCAACACAGTCCAGCATTTCACAACAATAGTGAGTTATTCAAAGAAGTTGTCGACCATAGCCATTTACAGCTCAGCTTAATATTATGGCCCCGCAATGTATACTTCATTTTTATACTTTTCTGCTGGATGGTTAAGACCTAGATAGAGCAAGACTTATATACCAACACATGTACTTTATATTTCTATGTGGTCAGTGAAGTCCTCTCAGGGTTTATCTTGTAGTCCTATACATATGCTCGGGATACTAGTCCTCTGTCCAAGCAGTAGCCAACTTTTTTTTCTTTTTTTCTTTTGTAGAGTCAGGGATTGAACTCTGGCCCTTGTGCTTGCCAGGAAAGAGCTTATTCTGCTGAGCTATCTCCCCAGCCCCAGTAACCAACAATTTTTCCACCATTCATTCTGTCATTTGTCTTCACTTTTTTTTTTTTTTTTTTTTTGGTCTTTTCACTCTTGATTGATTCCTTTGATGTGCAGAAGCTTTTTAATTTGGTATAATCCCATTTGTTGGTTTTTGGTATTATTTCTTGTTCAGGAAGTTCTTTCCTATGCCTATATTTTCAAGAATTTTTTGATTTTATGTTCCAGGAGATTATTTTTATTTTTTTGGCAGAACTGGGGATTAAACTCAGGCCCTTGCACTTTCCAGGGAAGTGCTTATTCCACTGAGCCATCTCCCTAGCCCCTATTTCTTTTTAATACCTACATCTTTGATCCATTGTTATTTCAGTACAAGGTAAAAAACATGACACTAGATTTATTCTTATATATGTGAATAACCAGTTTTCCAAGTACCATATGTTGAAGAGACCTATGTTTTATACCCCTTTGTCAAAGATAAGATGATTCATTGTGCCTGGGATTGTTTCTATATCATCTGTTGTATTCCATTGATCTGCATATTTATTTTTGTGCCAGTACTATGCTGTTTTTGTCACTGTAATACAGCTTGCAGTCTGAGGTTGTGATGCCTTCTGCTTTGCTTTTGGTGCTGGGAAGTTGGATGTCCACATGTACAAGACATGGTAGCACACACCTGTAATCTCAGCACATGTGAAGTCTGAGGCAGGAGGATCTGAAGTTCCAAGTCCAGCCTGTTAGGCAACCTACCAAAACCCTGTGTCAAATGAGAGGAAGGGGGTTTGGTTTGGAATGTAGCTCCATGCAAAGTCCCTGGGTTCAATCCCCAGTATTTCCCATACACACAGTGTTTTGATTCTACTTATCATATATAAAGATTTACTCAAAATTAATCCAAAGCTTAAGTATAAGAGTTAAATTTAAAACTGTTGTGATGGTGCAGCCCTGTAATCCCAGCATTCTGGGAGACTAGGACAGGAAAATGTTAAGTTCAAGGCCAGCATCGGTAATTCAGTAACTGTAAGACCCTGTCTCAAAATAAGTGATAGGGGCTGAGATAGCTCAGTAGAATAAGCACTTGGCTGGCAAGTGCAAGGGCCTGAGTTCAATCCCTGGTTCCACCAAAAAAAAAGTGATAATAGTGCTGGGAACCTAGGTGTGGTGACACATACCTGTGTAGCACTCTGAATTAGGATCATAAATCTAAGCCCAGCCTAAGCGAGTGAAAGTGGTTGCTAGGGCTTTTGGGGCTGGAAGGTTGGGAAGTAATGACTAAGGGTTTCATTTTTGAAGCAATGAAAATGTTCTGTAATAAATTTGATGATGGAACCAGGCATGGTGACACACACCTGTAATCCAGGCACTTGGAATGCTGAGGCAGAAAGACCACAGGGAATTCAAGATCAGCCTGGGCTACAGAATGAGTTCAGCCTAAACTATATAGGGAGACTCAGTCTCAAAAAAACAAGCTTAGTGGCACAGCACCTGCCTGGGCAAGTACAGGGTCCTGAGTTCGATTCCCCATACCCCTAAAAAAACACAAAAGAAAAAAATAGATTTTATGATGTATGTACAATGAATATACATGTACCTAAGGTACATAATTTCATGAGTTATATCCCCTGAAAATGTGAAAGGTTTAAAAAAATGAGAAGACAATGCATTTTAGTCATCATGAAATTCTTCTTTTCAGCCAAGCATCTTCAAGACCTTCTTATGGAGAGTGTAAGTTTTTCTCCTGCCAATCTGTCCAGTACTGGCTCCAGGTATCTGAATGCTTTGGTTGACTGTGCGGTGGCCCTTGAAACAAAGGATACTTCACTAGCAAGGTAATTATGGTAATATTTGTCGTTTCTGTAGTCATGTTTGCTATAAAGACTTCCTGGTTTTCAGGGTAATTCTGTACAGAAACTTAATAAATGCAAAAACACTGAAATTTATGTCTTATTTTTGCTAGTGAGCAAGAGCATGATTAATTCAGATAAATGTGATGTTGTTGGGCCAGGGAGATGGCTCAGTGGAATAAGCGCTTCCCTGGCAAGCGCAAGGGCCTGAGTTCAATCCCTGGTTCCACCAAAAAAATAAAAGGCTGAGGTTATTTATTTAAGTGTTTTTTGGATTTTTTTAGTGTTTTCTTCCATGATTGACTTGTGAAAGTTAGTTCTCGTGTATATTTGGAAAAGAATCAGCTATTGCTAATATTGTTCCCTGTACACAATAAGAAAAGCAGTAAGCCAACTCATCTGATAGAACATACTGGGTATTGGTCATGTCTACCCTATTGAGTTGAGTAGAGTAGGAAACCTTCCCCTATGTGATGACAACCACAAGAGGACACTGAACTCGGGGTGGAGGTTGGAGGTAGAGGGGGTACATGTTAAGTAACTTCTCCAAACTGGTGAATAGTAGAGATGAAATTCTAATTCAGTCTGGCTCCCAAGCCTGTGTGAGGTTGCTGGAGATAGCTAGGACCCTGCCATTATAGCTTCTACTTGGGGATTGCACAAGCAACTCCTTAATCACCATGAGTTAGGTTAGCAGACACCAGCTGTAGGTGAGATGTGTGAACACTCGGAAAACAGATAAATAGAGCCATAACTGCCTTCAAGGGTGATTCATCTCTTCACTTTCAGATGAGGGAGACAGACATGTAAATCTTGGCCATAATATGACAGCTGCAGCCATACAAAAATATATAAGCACTAGCTAAGGAGCACAGAAAAGAGGTAGGGAATTTAGCGAGGTGTAGGGTCATACCCCTCAACCCTAGTGCCCTAGGAAACTGAGCTAGGAGGATCCCAAGTTCAAGTTCTACCTGGGCAATTTAACAACTTAGTGAGACCGAAAAGCCTGGGAATATAGCTTGGCAGGAAGGCTCTGAGTTGAATTCCCAGTCACATACACACACACACACACACACACACACACACACAGAGTAAATTAAAGATTGGGATAAATCTTTTTAATATTGAAGGACAAATGGAACTTTGATAATGAAGGAAATTTCAAGAGATAGAAACATCTGAGAAATGGGAACATATGAAACAGCGAGTATATGAAAATCTATTTACAGATGTGACTAATATTTATAATTACTGTCCTTAATTCATGTATGTAAATGGATTCTTCTTTTAGTTTTATTCCTGCAGTGAATGATCTGACCTCTGAATTTTCCCATACCAAATCCAAAAATGAAGAACTCCAACTTCAACTGGGAAAACTTGAAAGAAATCTAACTACAACTTTAGTGTTAGAAAAATGTCTGCGAGAGTAAGTAATTGAGTTGAAAATAGTAGGAATTTTGATGATAAAGACAGTAAAAATATTTTTGCACTTAATTTTGGCAGTAGATAACCATTTTTTAAAACACTGTAGAAGATGGAATCCATAAAAGTTTCAGTATGTATTCCAGACTGGCTTTGAACTCACTATGTAGCTCATGTTGGCCTCATACTCAGTGATCCTCGTGCCTCAGCCTCCTGGTGCTGGGATTACAGGTGTGTGTACCACACCTGGCCCATAAAATAGTCTTAAAGAAAAAAAATGACCTGACTGGAAGTGAGGAATGGTTGGGTAGAGATTTTCACTTCATGCAACTTACTGCATTTGTGTTGTGTTTTTGTCTTTATTTTGTAGTATGTGGATGGACCTTAGGCACTTGCACATGCTAAGCTGAGCTAGATGTTAGTCTTTTTTGTTATTACTATTGGTTTGTTTATTTATTTGAGAAAGAGTCTTACTGAGTCTTTGAGTACCCAGGCTGGTACCAAACTTACTATTCCCCTACTTGAGTTTTCTGAGTAGCTAGAGTTTTATAGGTATGTGCCACTGAAGGTGGCTCACTTTAAACTTTGTTGTTTGTTTTCCAACAGCTGTGATAACTTTCATCAATGCTAGGGACCTTCTTTGGGTCCCTGTTGCTTCAGAAATTCAGGCCTGTGGTTGGGATTATATAAATTCACAAGGAACTTGGGTAAATTTATTTAATAGGTACTGAAAATGTATGTACAAGGCACTGCGTCATGTCACATTTAGAAGGCCTTTGGGGCCTCATATTTCAATTTTTTTTAATGTAGTTAGTAGAGTCTACAGGGTCTCACTACATAGATCAGACTTATAGTGATTCTCCTGTGTTCAGCCTCCTAAGCACCGGGATTACAGGCATGCACCCAGTCTCAGTCATCATCTCAATGCGTCCCAGGGGCGGGGCTGACACAGCAGGCTGGGAATCAGAACCAGCCCTTGTGTTTGCCTAAGCAGGTGTTTTAATCTGCTGAGCTATCTGACCAGCCCTCATATTTCAAATTTGCTCTTTAGGTATATTAAGTTACTAAAACAAAAGATAACAGGAACAAGGAGATAGACTTTGTGAAGATGAGGAGATACATGTTCAGATTATTCCTTGAGAAAGATCCCACATGGGAACACAAGCAAATGACCTGGAAAAACACACAGTAGACTGGGATGTATACTCAATGGGGGAGAATCCAGCAAGTAGATTATCTGCTATTAACTAACCCAGCATTGAATACAAAATGTAGTAGTTTCTTTTTTATAGTAATTTCACTGATAAGGTGGAGGAGGATAAGAAAGTGCTTTTAATTTTACTTTTTAAAGAGATCTCAAGAAGGCAGAGCTGCATCTTTCTGCTGAAAGAACCAAGGTTGACCGTCGTCTTCAGAACATGGACTTCCTGAAAACAAAGGCGGAAGAGTTCAGATTTGGAATCCGAGCCTCTGAGGTGTGTATGAGGGACCAAGCATAGCTAGATCTTTCTGACCTTCATTCTCACTGCTGGGCAGTGTTACTAGTGCCTTGCAGAGAGGAAGGAACTGCAGAGAGGTTAAGTAACTTGCCCAAGGTTGTATAACTACTTAGTTGCAGATTCAGACTCAAAGGCGGGTATTCAGACAGTGCGGGCTGGAAGCTCTGCGCCCATTTTACCTCAATGTGTGGGCATAGAAAGGATTCACAGGTACAATAACAGACCTAATGTGTGTAAGTTTTCATCTGTGATTTATAAACTACTTTCAATTATATATTGAAATAATTTAATGATGGTCAGTTTAAAAACATTTTTTTTTTCGTTTTTTTTTGGCAGTACCAGGAATAAAACTTAGGACCTTGTGTTTACTAGGCAGGTGCTAATGCTGCTGAGCTATATCCCCATCCCCTAAAATAATTTCTAACTAAATATTGTTTTAATTACAGGAGCAACTTTCAGCTCGTGGCATGGATGCTTCTTTGTCACATCAGTCCCTACTAGCACTAGCAGAGGTGAGCATATCTTACTCTCTTTGCTGCTACTAAAACAGAATTCTTTAAAGTGTGTACTTGTAAGTACTCGATACGTATTCTTATAGCTGTGGAAGCCCAGAAGTCTTAAGATCAAGGCTACATTTGATGAAGGCCTTCTGCTATGGTGGAAAAAAGCAAGTGACCACAAATCAAGCAGAGTGGAAACGGCCACCTCTCACCTCTTCATGTAGAGTCCACCACTTAATTGTTACTGTGGCAATTAAATGTCAGTGAGTTTTGGAAGAACATTCAAACTGTAGCATTTAATTTAATTTAATTTAACTTTTCTTTGTATCCAGGAATTGAACTCAGGACCTTGCGCTTGCCAGGCAGGTGCTGGTGCCACTGAGATATCTCACTGGCCTAACCCATTTTGGCTTTATTAGTCCACAGTGTGTTTTACCTTTCTCCTTAGGGCTTTTATGCATATTGGCTTGATTTCTTTCTTCTTTTTGTCTTTTTGAGAAAGGGTCTCCTATGTAGTTTATACTGGTCTTGAACTTGCTGTGTAGCCCAGGCTGGAACAGTCAAACTTGGAACAGTCCTTCCTCAGCCTCCTCCCCAGGTGTTGGGATTATAGGTGTGTACCACCACTCCTAGCTGTTGGCTTGATTTCTCTTACCTTTGTGCTTTTTTTCTCCCATGCTGGGGATAAAACCCAGGACCTTGCACATGCTACACAACTGTGTCGTATCCTTGGCTCCATTTTTGTCTTTATGTTTACCAGTATATCTTTTTTTGTGGTTTTGGGGATCAGACTCAGGACAGGGAGGCGCTTTTTGTTGTCTGTTTAGCTGTGCATATTCTTCATTTGTTTTCCTTCATGTGTTGTCATAGACTAGAAACTTTGCTAGAGTCAGTAGTGTATCATCTCTTATTTATCAAACACTTGACTATCTCTGCAATGCTCATTTAGAAACTTCTCTTGTCTTTCAATATAAATAAAGTAGAAGGCCCCAAATTTCTGGGGTTCCCAAATTCAATTGTGGAATTTTAGGTTGTATGGGTTGAGACAGGGTATCACTAAATTGCCCAGACAGAACTTGAGCTTGTGATCCTTCTGCCTCGGCTTCCATTAATGCTGAAATTACCGCAGTGTACCACTGCCTTTGTCTTTTTTTTTTTTTTTTTTTATTTTCTGGGGGGGGGGGGGGGGTACTGGAGATTGAACTCAGGATCCTGTGCTTGCCAGGCAAGTGCTTATTCCACAAGCCGTGTCTTTATTATTATTTTTTTTACTAATTTATTTATTTATTTTTTTTGGCAGAACTGGGGATTGAACTCAGTCCCTTACACTTGCCAGGGAAGCACTTATTCGACTGAGCTATCACCCTGGCCTCTTGTTTTGTTTTATTTTATTTTTTATTTATTTATTTATTTATTTATTTTTGTCTTTTTGAGACAGGGTCTCACTGCAGTTCAGGCTTGCCTTAAGCTCACTTTGTAGCTCAGGCTGGTCTCGAACTCACAACAATCCTCCTGTCTCAGCCTCCCGAGTGCTGGGATTACAGGCCTGCGCCACCACTCCCGGCTTCTTGTTTTGTTTTAGATGGGGTCTCACTATGTATTTCAAGCTACCCCTGAACTTCCTACTCTGTAGCCCATGCTGGTTAATTTATAGAAATCCTCCTGTCTTAGCCTTCTGAATCCTGGATTTTGAACACATTCCTAGTCCTTTCATTTTATTTTTTGAGATACGCTCTCAGTATGTAGCCCAGATTGGCCTTGAACTTGTGGCGATCCTCTTGCCTCTGCCTCTCCAGGAGTGTGTGGGCCTACCTATTTTATTCTTTTCTGTCTTTTTTTTTTTTTTTTTTTTTGCAGAACCAGGGGTTGAACTCAGGCCCTTGCACTTGCTAGGGAAGCACTTATTCCACTGAGCCATCCAGCTATTTTATTCTTAAGTGACTTTTTTAATATTTGTATATGTATTTGAGACTCTTATTGTTCCTTTACATTCTGAAAAAACTTACAATCATGTTGTTTTATTTTTAGATATTATCAGCCTTATTCTTAATACATGAAAATATAGCTTTCCTATTTTAAACATCATCTACATGAAGTTGTTGGATGCTTTTTTAAAAATATCCTTGGGTTGAGAATGTTAGTCAGTGGTAGAGTGATTGCTAGCATGCATGAGGCCCTCAGTTTAGTCTCCAGCGTTGCAAAAAATAAATACCGTAACATACCCTAATATTGCTAGGAATAGTGGTACACACCTGTAACCTCAGCATTCAGGAGGCTGGGGCTGCAGAATGGTGAGTTTGAGAACAGCTGGGGCTACATAGCTACATAGGAGAACTGTCTCAAAAAGCGAAAACAATAAAATCTTTATGCTTTTTTTGGAATAGATTGGAAGGTTTTGTGTTGTGCAGTATGGAGGATTAAACTTAGGGCCTTCATGCCAAGTTTCTGCGGCTTGGCTTAAACTTATGATCCTCTTGCCTCTGCCTCCCTGAGTGCTAGGATTTGAAGAGTGTGCCAGACACCTGGCTAGAAATTGGCACTAGTTTCATTGTATCAATCTCTAACTTTGTGACTTTTTTCATTCCTAGAAACTGGCAGAGCTGAAACAAAAGACTGTACCTTTGAAGAAAAAACTGGAGTCCTACTTAGACTTATTGCCGGTAATTATTCTCTTTTTTTTTTTTTTTTTTGTCTTTTTTTTGAGACAGGGTCTCACTATGCAGTTCAGGCTAGCCTTAAGCTCACTTTGTAGCTCAGGCTGGTCTCGAACTCACAACAATCCTCCTGCCTCAGCCTCCCGAGTGCTGGGATTACAGGCCTGCGCTACCACGCCCGGCTGGTAATTATTCTTAATGGGTTTTGTTTTGTTTTAAATTTAAAATCGTCACCTCTAACTTTCCACAAAAGCAGTTGTCTCATGGTATTCTCTTGTTGCTGAGACAAATACCCAACACTCAAAATGGAAGAAAAGGTATATTTAACTCACAGTTACTGGAAGTTTCAGTCCATACTCAGCTGGCTCCAGGACAGATTGGCAAGTGGCAGAGAGCAGCCTTTCATGGCAGTGGCAAAAAGTTGAGAGCAAAAGAGCAGAGTTTGGTGCCAGAGAAGTGGGGTTGTTGCTGTGGCTAAACCTGGCCATGTGGATTACAAGCTTTTGGGAATGGCTTATGGGAAGAGATAGGAAAGGTTTGGAGATGTCACCTACAAGTGAAGTGCTGGAACATCTTTGACTGTTCCGTATGGGAGATTCTGGTCAGAACTCAGAATACCACAAGGCTGATGGAAATCCTTCCTGTAGAAACCAGGCTGGGAGGTTTCTGCTGGGAAAAAGGACTACATTGGTTGTTGGACTCCAGGTCATTTGTGTTTTGGCTTAGCAAAAAATTTGTCTGCATTTTGCTGTGTCCAGAGACTTTGCCTGAGACTGAGATTAAGCATGGTGGACTGATTAACCTGGCAAAAGATATCTCAGAGCAGCCAGATATTGAGCAAGTGGCATGATTTTCTTTTTTTTTTTTTTTTTTTTTGGCGTGAATATTGTTGGGGGCTTTTAGTCACATTTATGTTGAGAATCAAGAGCCTAGCAGTATGATTTAAAATCTTCTGAATTTGGCCAGAAAGGAAGCTCCAATAAAGCTATGGACTAAAAAGATGGAGCTAAGAGGATCTCCTTTGCTGAGAAGGAAAAGAGAATGAAAAGTGAGGGCATCATAGGAGGTAGCAGATCTCTACCCTTTGCCTTGGGAAAAAGCCCCTGAGCCCCATGTTTCAGAATGGGAGGAGTGGCCATACCAGGTTCCAGAATGGCACCAGCTTAGAGAATTTAATCCTCAGAATCAGGGTCAGAGTGCTCAGCGATCCAGGCACTTGACCCCCTACAGCCTCTAAGAGAGAAGGAAGTCTTGTTACTGCTGCAGCTAGCAGCAGACCTTGGTATCATCTATGTGGTGTTGGTTTTAGGCACATACACAATGCAGGACTTCTGAAGTTAAAGCTTCCACCTAGATTTAAGGAGACCTGGGAGGCCAGGCAGTGTGCCCCTGGGAAGGCAGTGTGTAAAGCTGTACATGAGAAGCCTATTTCATGGAAACCCTACTCTTGGTACCAAAGTCTCTCTCAGTTACTCTTCTCTCTGTTGCTGCTACTCCTCCCTTTGCTGTTTTGCTGCTTTCCACCGCCATGAACTACTGCTCTCTGCCATGTGCCAGTCTGCCTAGGAGCCAGCTAAGTATGGACTAAAACCTCCAGTAATTCTGAGCTAAATAAACCTTTCCTCCCTTCATTTTGGGTGTTGGATATTTGTCCCAGCAACAAGAGAAGAGTAACTGAGACAGCAATAAATGATTATAAGAATTGTGGTTCATGTTTAAAGTCAGTGGTAAATTTCAGTATTGATTTATGTTGACTATTTCCTGTAATTTTTTTAATTTTATGAAAGGGTTTCCAGTGTTTTTTCCTCCTTTGAATCTGAAATTAAGCACTCTAACCTTTACTTATATTTTTCTTTAAAAGAATCCATCTCTTGCTCAAGTGAAAATTGAAGAAGCAAAGAGAGAACTAGTAAGTCCAGTTTTTTTTCTTCATATTTTTATTTATTTTTATGTTGGTTTGTTTGGAAACAGGATCTCATTATGTAGCCCAGGCTGGCCTCAAACTCACTATGTAGCCTAGGCTGTGGCCTTGAACTCACTTGATCGTCCGCCTCAGTCTCCCTGAGTGCTAGGGATTGCAGGAATGTGCCACCATACCCAGCTTATTTTTTGTTTTTTTGAGACAGGATCTTGCTATGTAGTTGAGGCTGGCCTCAAACTCATGGCAGTCCTCCTGCCTCAGCCTCCTAAGTGCTGAGATTTCAGACATGCACCATTACTAGCTATTTCATTTCTTTAAAAATTATATAAGCTGGACATTGTTTCATGCACCTTTCATCACAGCACTTGAGAGGCTGAGGCAGGAGGATTGCCATGAGTAGATCAGCCTGAACCACATAGTGAGTTCAGTGCCAGACTGAACTATGGAACAAAACTCTGTCTCAAAAAGAAAGAAAAATGCTGATATAGCTAAAGCCTCCTTCATTCTCTACCTTTCTTCAAAGGTAAAATAGAGTAACAACTTTGCCTTGTATCTTCCCTTGCATCCATTAATACTTTTTTGTGTGTATTTCTATACATTTTTAGTTTTATGTTTTTTAAGATTCTACATAGTCTTCCCAAAGGAAGAAGAGAGCTTGAGAAATAATGAATATTTTCATTATTTTTGTTTATCACTGTGAAAGACTCAGCAGCGAAGCATGGCACTGCACATCTGTAATCCCAGTATTTGAGCCTGGCCTGAGCCTCTTAGTGATTATAGTGACATCCTGTCACAATATTTTAAAAGGACCTAGGGACGTAGGTCAGTGCAGCGGCCCTGATTTGATTTTCCAATACCACGCACATGCACACACACACAGCATTAGCAGAGGTAGTCTAGAGGTGTGGCTCAGTGGTGGAGCACTTTCCTGGTGTGTGCAGGGTCTAAGATGGATCTGCAAGGCCACAGAAAGCAAGGAAGAAAAGAAAGCAAGGAGAGAGGCAGAGGGTCTGGCTACAGTGACACAGATCTGTATTCCTGCTCTTATAGAGCTGAGGGGAGATCACTTGAATATGTGGGTTTGAGACCAACCTAGCAAGACCCCATTAAAAAAAAAATGGGCAAAGGCATAAGAAATGAAGGAGGATAACAGGCTGGGGAGATAGCTCAGTAGTGTTTGCCTGGCAAGAGCAAGGGCCTGAGTTCAATCCCCGGTTCTGCCAAAAAAAAAAAAAAAATCCTAATGCAACACAATTTACCAGGCGTGATGGTGGATGCCTGTAATCCCAGCACTGGGGAGGCTGAGGCAGGAGGATTGTTGTGAGTTCGAGACCAGCCTGAGCTACAAAGTGAGCTTAAGGCCAGCCTGAATTGCATAGTGAGACCCTGTCTCAAAAAGACAAAAAAAAAAAAAAGGAAAAAAGAAATGGAGGACAGATTTTTTAAGCTATGGCAAGTGATACAGCACAGCTCAGGAATACAAATTGTAAGGTAGACCTGATGAAGGTAAATTCGTTTATGATATAAAGGACCCTAAAAGAAGATTGAACTTGGAAGTTGTAGGGGACCAGTAAAAGTTGCTGTGTTTTTAAGCTCAAGAGAAATGTGATCAGAACTGTGGTTTTGAGGTCAGGCCTGTGCTTTAGGAAGATTGTTCAGTAACCTGAGTATAAGGTAAATTGGAGGAGAGTGGGAGAAGATTGCAGAAACATTTTAGCCTATTTAAGCCAGACAAAAAGTTCTAAGTGTCAAGCATGGTGGCACATGTCTGTAATCCTAGCACTGAGGAGGAGGCTGAGGCAGAAGGATCACTCCAAGTTGGAGGCCAACCTGAACTACATAGTGAAATTGTGTCACAAAAAAAGTCATAAGGACAGTGGCAATGAGAATGGAAGAGTAGTTTAAGTTACGTGAGCAGTGTTGTGTAAATAGGAGCAGAGATCAAAAATCTATTCATTGGTCACTACGATAGTGTGTTTCTCAGGGTCGGGGAGATGGCTCAGAATAAGCACTTGGGGCCTGAGTTCAATCCCAGTTCCACCAAAAAAAAATAATGTGTTTCTCTAGATTTTGCCCTGCCTTGGGTGTTTATTGGGGTCAATTAAGAGTCTGAAAACTTTTGAGGGGAGTTGGAAAAATAGGTCTAAAAGCAAGGAAACAAGCCAGGAATGATGGTTAATGCCTATACTGGGGAGGCTGAGGCAAGAGGATCCCAATTGCAAGATTAGTTTGAAAGTACTGGTGTGGTGTCACATGCCTATAATGCTATAATTGCAGTACTTGGGAAGATCACTGTGAGTTCAAGGCCAGCCTGAACTGCATAGTGAGACCTTGTTTTAAAAAGAAAAAAAAAAGATTAATTTGAGTTACATAAACAAGACTGTCTAAATGAACAGTAAAACAGCGTTGGGTAGTTAGCTCAGTAGAATAGGCGCTTCCCTGGCAAGCGCAAAGTCCTGAGTTCAATCCCCAGTACTGTACCCCAAAAAAAATAAATAAATAAATGTATACATATATGTGTATATATATATATATATACACATATATGTATATATATATATATATATGACTGTAAGGCATATTTAATTTGGGATGATATTGAAAAATACTTCTGTGCTAATGTTTTTCTTTTTTGCTCCCCTTATTTTAAATAACAAGACATTATAGCACTGCTTTATATCCTTATTTATGCTATTTCTTCATTTAGGATATCATTGAAACTGAACTTACAAAGAAGGTAGACATGATGGAACTGTGACCAGAGCCAAATAAACGTCGTTTTTCCTAGTGAAATAAGTTTAATAGAACTTTACATCATTTCTCTCTCCTTGGTATGCCTTATTGAATTTTTTTTTTTTTTTTTTTTTGGTGAACCTGGGGATTTAACTCAGGCCCTTATGCTTGCCAGGGAAGTGCTTATTCCACTGAGCCATTCCCTGGCCCCAGCATATCTTATTGAAATCTTTGTGTGCTTAGTTGAGATAATAATGTCCTTATTGATAGAATAATAGTTCTTAGTTATGTGTTACATTTTTTGTGCTCAAATGCAGTTTTCATATTAAAAACCATTTTCTCAAGCTGAGTGTATTGGATTTTGTCTAGTGGGCATTTAGGAGTTCTTCAGCCTTGGGGCTATCGAGATAGCTCAGCAGGCTGAGTGCCTGCCTAGGCTACCTCAAGGACTGGGTTCAATCCCTGGTACTCATGTCATTCGTGCACTGAGCCAACCACCAAGACCAGGCATGGTCATGCACACCTGTAATCCCAGCACTGGGGAGGCTGTAACAGGAGGATCACTGTGGGTCCGAGCTGTGCAGTGAGACCCTGTATGAAGTACATACAATTTTTAAAAAATGAAAAAAAAAAGAGGGCTGGGGATAGCTCATTAAACTAAGTGTTTGCCTGGCAAGCACAGGGTCCTGAGTTTAATCCCCAGTACCACACACAAAAAAAAGATTCCTGCCCTATTTTTCAAGCCCTTCTTCACCAAGGATTCAGTGGTAGTCTTTGGGGCTTCCCTCCCAAATATTAATATATGCAGGAATTTAGTGTATTAAAAAAGTGATTTTTTTTTTTTTTTTTTTTTTTTTTTTTTTTGGTACAAGGGATTGAACTTGGAACCCTGCACTTGCCAGGCAGGCACCTGTACCACTGAACTATCTCCCCAGCCAAAAGATGACCTTTTAATTACTAGGAGTAGAAAGATGGCTAATTGAACACATGGTGGTAGATGCTAGATCCATACTTCATATTTTATGTCAGGATAATCTGAAAAATCAAAGATCTAAACTTAATTTTATTTTTAAATAAAGGTCCTAAAAATCATAGAGAAGTTGAAATTTTTTTCTTTGTATTTGATACAGGATCTCACTATGCAGCTTGGATTAGTAATGACCCTCCTGTTTCAGCCTCCCCAGTACTAGGATTGCAGGCGTGAGCTACCACTTGGTGGCTAGGTAGGCACGCCCAGGGTGAGGCTGGCACAGCATGTGGTACCAGGGATCAAACCCGGATTCTTGTGAGAAATGTAAGGGAAGAAGGAAGATTTTTCATTATATACATGCTTGTAATTTGATTTAAAGTCTTACATAAAATTTTAAAAATAATTGTTTCAGAGATTATCTAGCCAGGTGTGGGAATGTATAACTAAAATTAGCACGGGGGGCAGGGGTTACCCATTAGCTTGGTTAAGTGCCTGCTTAAGCAAGGCAGTCAGGCTTAGGAAACTGTGATTTGATCCCCAAGTCCTCATGCCTTACCAAACCTGCCCTTGAGGCATCCTGAGCCAGGCAAAAAAAAAAATCCTTCTTAAATTTAGAACTCTGGGAGGCTGACAGCAGGATCACGTTTGAGCCTCCCTGGACAACTTAGCCACTTAGGGACAGCCTGTCTCAAAAGGACTGAGGAAATGGCCAGGGAGATGGCTCAATGGAATAAGCGCTTCCCTGGCAAGCACAAGGGCCTGAGTTCGATCCCCAGTTCCACGCAAAAAAAGTTATGCAAATCAAAAGGACTGAGGATGTAGCTCAGGGTAAATGTAGCAGAAGGTGGTGCACACCCCCCTACCCCCAACCCGCTTCCATTATAGTGTAGTTGGCCAGATTTAGTAGTTCCTGTTACAGTTCCGGTTACTGCTGTTCACTGTGATACACCTTGTACGATTGTGCCTCAGTATTTCCTGCTTGCTCATCTGTATAAGCCCCAGATATCAAGGTATACTGGGAATGATTCTAATTAGTGCCCATCCAGTGTTAAATAAATCTGCCTCCAGGGGCCAGGGAGATGGCTCACTAGAATAAGCGCTTGCCTGGCAAGGGCAAGGGCCTGAGTTCAATCCTAGGTTCCACCAGAAAAAAAAAAAAAATTGCCTCCAAACCCTAAGTGTTAAACAGAGGACCTAGGTTCAATGTTTAGTAATAGGAAAAAAAAAAAAAAAAACATGCACACAAACACAGGCACACACAGAAGAACAGAAAAAACAGATTTATGAGAAACTGCAAGTGAAGGTAGTGACAGAAAGGTACTTTGTGTACAGCCTACAAATTTAAAAAAAAATTTTGAATTTTTTTGGGGGGGAAGTATCTACAAGGTGTTCAGGGTCTCACTACTAGATCTGACTCATAGTGATTTGCCTGTTTAAGCCTCCGAAGAGCTGGGATTACAGGTGCGTGCCACCACACCCAGTCTCAATTGCCGTATCATCCTGTCCCCAGGGGCAGGGCCGAAACTGCAGGCCTGAGGATTGAATAAATTATTTTTTTATTGGTTATACAGATGAGTGGGTCTCATTTTTCTAGAATCATGCATGCAAATAACATACTTAGATCATTTTCACACACCTCCCCAGCTCACCTTCCTAGTTTCACATTGGGGGATTAATATTGATAGTGTACTTGCTCATATCCCTCAATATCTGCCCTTACATGCGCTTCCCCTTATTCTTGTTCTCTAATAATGGATTCCTTTCTACTTTTTTATCATCCTTTTCTTAGATTTCACCTAAGAGGAAGAACATGTGGCATTCTTTCTGCATCTGGCTTATTGCCCTACCTGGTAGTCTCTAGGGCTATCTATCTTCTTAAATAACAAATGTTTCTTGTAGCTGAATAACGATCCTATTGTGCATATATACCGCATCTTCTTTACCCATTCATCTGTTGGTGAGCAGCAGGGCTGGTTCTGTAACTTGGCTACTGTGAATTCTGCCACAATAAACAGATGTGCAGGGATCCCCATAGTATGCTGACTTTTAATTGCTTTGTGTATGTGCCAAAGAATGGTACAGCTGGATCAAATGTTAGCTCTATTTTTAGTTCCTTGAAGAATCTTCATACTGGGCGGGGGAAATAGCTCAGTGTTACTTGCCTGGCAAGCACAGGCTCCTGAGTTCAATCCCCTGTACTGCAAAAATAAATAAATAAAAACCTCCATACTGACTCCATAGTGTATACTAATTTATATTCCCACCAGCAGTGTAAAAGTTCCCTCCCCCCTCATCCTTGAGATAATGTATTTACTATATTTTTGTGCTGCATCTTGGTAACTTTTCTCTTGTTGCCAAAACAAAATACCCAACACTCAAAAGTTAAAGGTTCATTTAGCTCACAGTTGGCGGCAGAGGTTTCAGGCGTACTCAGTTGGCTCCAAGACAATGTCACATAGCAAAGGGCAGCAGTTCATGATCGGAAACAGCCAAAGCAGCAAGAGCAAAAGAGAGGAGAAGGGCTGGAGAGAGAGCTCAGCAGCTTAGGTGCCTGCCTAGCAAACACAAGGTCCTGAATTTAATCCCCAGCACCACAAAGAAAAGGAGAAGCAGCAAATAAGCCTCTTTTTCCCTCCCTCATATTGTAGCAGGCTACTACCCCAGGGATAGTGCAACATTCACACCTGTAATCCCAGCATTGGGCCATAAGTCAATCAGGAACTCAAGAAACTGCACTGTGTATGAGGCTTTGTGGAGGGGGGGAGCATGTAGACACAAACCATAACTTTTCTTCAGGACATAGTGATTACATACATTGTAGGGAGTTGGTCTGTATATATAACACACCTTAAATCTTTTTATTCTTGCTTTCCCTCTGTCCTTACCCTTTCAGGTTTGGGCTTTGTTTTAGTGTTTTTGAAACAGGGTCTCGCTGTAGGCCAGACAGGCCTCAATCTTGTGATCCTCTTCCCTCAGTCTCATGAGTGCTGAGATGACAGGTATGAGCCACCACACCCAGCTGTTCTTTTTAATGTCTTTATTATTATTTTTAATCTTTTTATAAAAATTTATTTATTAGGGTCAGGTAGATGGCTTAGTGGAACAAGTGCTTCCTGGCAAGCACAAAGGTCTGAGTTCAATCATCGGTTCCACCAAAAAAATAAATAAATTTCATACAGGGCCTAGATGTGCAGCGCACAGTGATCCTCTTTTCTCAGCCTCCCCAGCACTGAGATTACAGGTGTGTACCACTGTGCCCAGTTTCAGTGGCTAGCACTGCGTGCCCAGGGCTCCAGAGCCAGCATGGCATACAGAATCAGGGATCCACCTGCTTGCCAGGCAGGTGCTTAGACCTCTGAGCTATCTTCCCAGTCCCCAGCCATTTTTTATATTCCTGAAAATAGTCATTTTTTGAAGGGCTGAAATAACATCTCAGTGTAATTTTGATCTGCATTTCCCTAATGGCTAGCAGTGTTGAACACGTTTTGCATATTTGTTGGCCATTTGTACTTCTTTTGAGAAGTATCTGTTTGATTCATTTGCCCATCATTAATTGAGTTCTTTGAATTTTTTGTGTTGTTTGCTGAGTTCTTTATTCCAGGTATCAATCTTCTGTCAGAAGAGTACCTGGGAAAGATTTTCTATATGCTGCCTATATCTTTCCCAAGTTTTGGAAAGTTTTCTTTTATGATTTTATTAAATAGATTTTATGTTTCTGCCTGGAATTTTTACCCAACAAAATAGCCAGCAAAAATAAAGGGCAAAGTTTGTTAGCTCAACAAACTTGAGAGCAGGGCTGGTAATTTAGCTTAGTAGCCCAGTGCCTGCATGGTAAGCACAAGATCCTGAGTTCAGTTCTAGCTAGGTACAAAAAAAAAAAAATACATCCTTTTATCTTATGAAAAAAGAGTGAAAGGCAAAGGCAAACGGGGAAGGAGAACATTCATCTGGAAGATGAGTGTTTCAATGGTTGCGGCTTTTGCAAGAATTCTTTTTTTTTTTTTTTTTGGCAGAACCAGGGATTGAACTCAGGCCCTTGCGTTTATCAGGGAAGTGCTTATTCCACTGAGCCATCTCCCTGGCCCTGCAAGAATTCTTTATTGTGGAAACTGGAAAAAATTTTTATCAAGAAGTCATTGAGGGCCACAGAGATAGCTCAGCAGTCTAAGCACCTTCCTAAGCAAGCACAAGGAGCTAGGGTTCAAACCCTAATGCCACATGCCATGCTGGCCTCACCCTGGGAGCACTGAGCCCACCATCAATACTGGGTATGGTGGACCTTTCCTTTAATCCCAGCACTGAGGAGGCTGAATCAGGAGGATCACTAGGAGTCCGAACTGTGTATTGAGATGCTGTACCAAATACACACTAATACTACTACTAACAATTCATTGACATGAATTATGCTTTTAGATATTGTTGAAAATAATTTTTGGCATTTTTGTCTGGTTTCATTTCTCTTCTACTGCTTCTTCCCCTTTCAAAAAAAAAGAACAAAAGATGAAAAATGGAAATGTAACTATTAAATGCTGTGTGAAAAAGCTTGGCTCCCAGGTTGCTCAGCTGTCCACACCTGACTTGCCACCTGTGTAGAACCCAGCCCTGTTCCTGCTGCTAGTCCCTCCTCCTATAGGAGTAACCTTCCAAATGTTAAATCTTTTTCTTTTTGAAGATATAATTACTACCTTGTAAAGCAGTCTACAAGTTTAAAAAATGCAGGAGTTGATCACTAG
This sequence comes from Ctenomys sociabilis, assembly GCA_004027165.1. Lineage (NCBI taxonomy): Eukaryota > Metazoa > Chordata > Mammalia > Rodentia > Ctenomyidae > Ctenomys > Ctenomys sociabilis. The sequence continues at coordinate 16,980 of PVKA01006237.1, read as the reverse complement.
CACAAACAAAAATCAAGACAAGGAAAATAATAAAAGAAACATAAATCTATGCAAAGGAATCATGAAACCCCCAAATGAAAAAACATGGATATTTTTCTAATTAAAAAAATGTTGGGGCCAGGGAGATGGCTCATTAGAATAACCACTTCCCTGGCAAGTGCAAGGGTGTTTAGTTCAATCCTCAGTTCCACCAAAAAAAAAAAAGAAGTCTTTATAAAGCCAGGCGTGGTGGTGCACACCTGTAATCCCAGCACTTGGAAGGAAGTCTGAAGCAAGAGGATCTTGAGTTTGAGGCCAGCCTGCACTACACATTGAGTTCAAAGCTAGCCCAGGTTTAAACAATAAGACCCTGTCTGTGTCAGTCAGCTTTTTCATTGCAAGGACATCGTACCTGGAACCCCCATGCTTGGCTGGCTCCAAGGCTGAAACATGGAGGAGAAAACTACTCTCACGGCAGCCAGGAAGCAGAAAGAAAGGAGGAGCTAGAAAGGGAAATCCCTGGAAGGCTGTGATAGGCCTCTTCCGACACCTCCTAACAGCACACATTAGCTGTGGACTCGTCAGTGGATCAACCCAGTAACGGGTACCGTGCCCCCACTAGTCAATCACTCTCCAACTCTCCCTCCAACATGAGACTTCTGGGGGATGTTCTGGTTCTGAATCATAATACTGCCTCAAAAAGATAAAAAAGGATATTTTGGGGCTTGCTACGTATGTAAAATTTAAGAGTAAAGACAACAAATAGCACAAAGGCTGAGGAGAAAAATAGAATGAAGTCTCACAATATGCATGAAATGGCATATTGGTGCCATTTGGAGGCAGGCTGTGATGAATTAAAGAGGTACTTATAAATCCTACAGAGGAGCTGGCAAGTTTTTCTGTAAATTACCCTAATATCGGAGCACCAAAATGTGTGAAGCAAAAAGAGATAAATGAACTGCAATCTGTTCATAATAGCTGGAAATGTCAATAGTCCATTATCACTAATTGGTAGAACAAGGTAAAAGATCAACCAAGGAACAGAAGACTTACCACTATAAACCAATTAGATCTAACAAACGTCTATGGAATACTCCAACAATGACAAAATATATAATCTCAAGTATGTGTGGGGATGTGTGTGTGATTTGGCTGTGACATCTGTCACCACATTGATTGCCAGGGTTTGTTTGGGTCATCTGGCTGGTTAGGCAGGTGACCCTTCCCTCCAACACCACTCATGTGTCCTTCCCAAATCTGCCTATTCAAATAGAAGAGGACCATTGCCCATAGAAGAGGACCATTCTTCAGTCAAGGGTACCTGAGTAGCTACATTTCCCTGCTAGAACCTTCAAGCAAGTTCTCAAGTGCTTGTGGGACATTCTCTGGGATAGAACAGTTTTGTACTAGGCTGAAAAACAAACCAGTACATATAGAAGGATAGAAATGATACAAAGCACTATTCCTGGCTGCTGTCTTCCATGACCCCCATCTGTGTTTATGAGGGAGAAGCAAACATCTCTGTCTTTACTTCTGACCCCTGGACTGTATGTTTAACTGCAGAGAACCACTGTCCTACTCCTACACACTTCCACATGTTTCTCCTAAGAATAGACATCTTAAATAAGTACATTAAAATGACTAAGTTCAGGAAATGCAGTGTGAAGGACCACATGGTGACTCTCCTCAAAGGAGAGCAACTGTCTTCATTTTGGCTGAACTTGATCCTATTTTCGTGTATTGATACCTGCAGAGCTGGCTGGAGTATTTCCTTATCCCTTCAGTTGGCTTTAAGCAATGCAAATGGGTCCAGCGGAGTTGCTGATATGATTGTAGTCTTTTAAGCAAGGATGAAAGGGCAGTTTTTCTCTGACCTCATAGCTCTCAACACATGGGTGGGGGAGATAGCTCAGCAACATAAAGCACCCACATGGCAAGCACAAGATCCTGAGTTCAACCCTGGTACTGCAGAACAAAAACAAAAACAACATGTGTGAGTAGAGGTGCGATGGAGAGCCATGCTCCACTCTTGTCAGCAGGGATTGAGCCTCAAGATAAGAGGCTATGACTTCCCAGTGCATAAAAGATTACACCTCAAAGCTGAGTTGTGTTATGCAGATTAGTCTTTCTGCATATCCTCTGTGTGTTGCAGAGGTGATTTCAGGCTTCCTCCCTAGCCCAGCTCACCACACTCAAGTACTTCCAACCATTCTCACAGTCACTCACCCTCAAGCCACTCCCTTCTTCACAAATTAATAAAACGGTTCTGCCCTGACTGAGGCCTTTGTTCAAGTTAACCATCATCCTAGCTGAACTCTGGACTCCCTCAATTCCCCACCATTTTGGGTAGATTATTGTATCTTTATACTATGGGTTGCACTGGGAGTGGTAGACTGGACTTAACTTAAAAGTTAATAGGATCTAATAACTTTTTCATGGGATTACAAATAAAACTTCGTGGACCAGAAAGGCTCTCTATCATGTAGGTTTTTTTGTTTTGTTTTATTATAGAGTCTACAGGGTCTCACTACACAGATTGGACTCCTCTATCTTTTTTTTTTTTTTTTTTTTTTTTGCAGAACCAGAGATTGAACTCAGGTCCTTGGGTTTGCAAGCAAGCACTTATTCTACTAATATCATGTAGTACTGATAAATAGTACTACTACCTTCTTTTTTTTTTTTTAATTTTTCATTTTTGGCAGAACCGGGAATTGAACTCAGGCTCTTGCACTTGCTAGGGAAGCGCTTATTCCACTGAGCCATCTCCCTGGCCCCTATTACTACCTTCTATAAGCCATATTCAAATTTCTTTGGTTGTCTTGATGATACACTTTACCATTGCTTCTCCAAACTAGGGGCATATATTGTTTGTAGTCATGTTTATTTTGAGAAACTTGGTTTGGGCCATTTTATCTTTACTATCTCATTAAATCCCTATTGCTCCCCAAAGTCAGCTGTCTAAATTAGTTAAGGTAGCACAAACATAGGACCATTGCATGTGAAGTCTGTTAATCAGCTTTTCACTGTTGTAACGAAATACCTCAGGAAAAAAAAAGGATGAAAAGTTTATTTTGACTCATAGTTTTAGTTCATGATTAGATCCTTTAGGGAAAACACATGGCAGAAGGGGAGGGCAGAGGAAGGATACTCACCTTGTGACAGCCAGGAAGCAGAAGACAAGAAAGAGCCAGAGACAGAGGAAAGGGCTGGGGACAGGATCTGACTGTTAAAGCACAGCAGAGACCTTGCTTCCAGCAGGCTCCTCCACCTGCCATCCCTGTTGGCTATGAAGTCATCTTGCCTTAACCCATTGTCGTCATGATCCGGCCACCTTTCTCAGCTCTACCTCTGATTTTTGCTGCACATGGGGTCAGGACCCTCAGTATGTGGTTCTTTAGGGGACACTTCGTATTCAAATTATAACACAGAGGCCTGTGCACTAAGGGGTCACTCTCCCTTGCCCCAACCTTCTGCCAGTGGGAGGGGCAATAGTGTAGATAGATTTGCTTTTGCTAAATTAAGAACTGTAGGGTCGGGGCCAGGGAGATGGTTCAGTAGGATAAGTGCTTCCCTGACAAGCGCAAGGATCTGAGTTCAATCCCCAGTTCTGAAAAAAAATTTTTTTTAAAAACTGTAAGGGCTGGGGAAATAGCTCATTGATCTAAGCACCTGCCTGGCAAGCGCAAGGTTTGATTCTCAGTACCACATGCCATGCCAGCCCTAAAGCCAGGTGTGGTGGCGCATGCCTGTAATTCCATCACTCAAGAGGCTGATACAGGAGGATCACTACAAGTCTACACTGTGTCATGAGAGTCTAAACTGTGTAATGAGGGGCTGGGGAGATGGCTCAGTAGAATAAGCACCCCCTCCCCCACAAAGCACAAGGGCCTGAGTTCAATCCATGGTTCTGCAAAAAAAAAATAATAAAACTGTGTAGTGAGACCCTGTATCAACAGCAATAAAATAAAATAAAATAAACTTTAAGGACTCTAACCTAGTACATAGGTAGGGTTTCAAGTTACCAACAGAATGAAGTTGGCTGCAAAGCTTCTGCTCTTTGGGAAGCAAGCAAAGCTGAAGAAAGAAGTGCAGTATGAAGCCAGGACTGTGGCACAAACATGTTATCCTTGCTACTGGAAAGGCAGAGGCAGGAGGACTGAAGGTTGGAGGCCAGCCTGGGCAACTTAGTGAGACCCTGTCTCAAAATAAAACAAGAAATCAGCTTGGGATATAGCTCACCACTCAGTTCTCAATACTAGGGTGGGGAGAGGAGGAAAAAAGTACAGCATGAATGAAAAGATGTTCCAAGTGAAAATGTGTGTGATGTGTGATGCTATTTTGAGTGGACTAAGGATTGTGTGTGGATGTCCATGGAACCTGTTTGGTTGCCAGGGGAACTTTTTTTGGTGGAGTGTCACAGGAGCACGTGACAGATGGCTCACACCAGGCTGGCTGTGGCCCTGTGCCTGGACTACTGATGTCATCCGTTGGATGAGACACCACCCAGAGAGACCAATCTGCCAGCTTTATTGAGTCCCATGATGCACGGATGTCCTTCTGATGGCGGTGCAGCTTCCTCTCACATTGTGCAAAGTCATATTTTTAGGCTCATCTGGCAGTGCCCAGCTCCCACACATACAGTGTTCTTAAAATCCTGCAGCAGCCATCCTGGGCTGCCTGCCTGCCTCCTCCACAGTGTTGGAGGGGGAAGTGCTCTCTGCCACCTCAGATCCAGACTTTCGGCAGCATGTTCAGACTCGGAACATGGGAGCTGGCCCTTCTGCTGCAGTGACCTTAAAGACATCACGTCCTCTCAAGCATCACGTGGGAGCCTAGCCACCCTACCTCCTCCCCACTCAGGCAATCACTTATTCCCAGCAAGTATGAGCAAAACTGCATGTTAGGTGGTGAGACTATGAAGATAAATATTTCCACTCAGCCTCAGAAAGGTGCTTTATCAAATCACAGACTATCAGACTGGGTCTATCCAAAACAAATATTAGTCTCATGGACAAGAAGAAAATTAAAGTTCAGAGAAATAAAATGATGTCCAGATGTCACACCCAGCCAGTATAGTGACTCAGAGTGCTTATTTCACCATTTAAAGATCTTTCTTCTGCATTGTTTGCTTTTATCTGACCTGTAAAAAGTCTCTATCTCCCTAGTTCGATTTAACAACTTTAACAATCTATATGGTGGATCTCCAAGCCCTTAAAATGTGAGAATAGGCAAACAAAACTTAATAAACAGGAACAGACCTTGGGGATATAGATCAGTGATACAGCACAGGCTTAGCACGTGCAGAACCCAGGGTTCAACCCCCAGCACCCCCTTAAAAATAAATACATAAAGAACAAAAATTCCAAATTACCATTTTATTATTGTTGGTAGTGGAGATCTAACCCAGAAGCACTCTGCCGCTGCCACTAAACCACACCCTTAATTAGTTCTATTAATTTTTTATTTCATTCTATTTGTTTGTGGCAAGGTCTCCCTATGTAGTTTAGGCTGGTTTTGAACTCACTATATGGCCCAGGATGATCTAGATCTCATGACCCTCCTGCTTGTGCCTCCTGAGTGCAGAATTATAGGTATGAACCACTACAAACTGGCAAAAAAAAAACTTATCTTCTTCTTTTTTTTTTTTTTTTGTGGAATCAGGGATTGAACTCAGGCCCTTGCACTTGCCAGGGAAGCACTTACTCTACTGAGCCATCTCCTTGGCTCCAAAGAACTTTTCATTCTGATCCAAGGGCTGTAGTCCCAGCACTCAAAAGAGGGAGGCAGGATATTTCTGTGTGTTCAAGACCAGCTGGGCTCTATAGTTAACCTTCAAGACCAATCTGAACTACATAATGAGACCCTGTATCAAAAAAGCAAAAAAAAAATTATATATATATATATATATATATATATATATATATATATATATATATATATATTTCAGCCTACTGAGTGCTAGAATCACAGGCATGCCCCACTGTGCTCAGTCCAAAGTAATTTTATTCTTTTTTTTTGAAAGAACTGGGGATTGAACTCATGCCCTTGTGCTTGCCAGTGAAGCACTTATTCCACTAAACCATCTCCCCTTCCCCTACTTTTATTCATTTTATTATTATTTTTGGTACTAGGAATTGAACTCAGGAGCTTGCCCTTGCTGGGCAGGTGCTTGAGCCCCTGAGCTGTATGCCTGGCCCTCAGACTACTTTTAATCACAAAATCAACTGTTTGGGGCCAGAGAGATGGCTCAGTAGAATAAGCACTTGCCCGGCAAGTGCAAGGGCCTGAGTTCAATCCCCAGGTATCCCCCCTCAAAAAAAAATCAACTACTTATATAAAGAGTTGCAACAATTCAAAAGTGAGTACAGTTTTAAAGTCAACGATTTGAAATAATGAAAACCCCAACTTTTATGATATGGGTTGACTTAGCAGTCTTCAATCTTTATGTTAAGTGGAATCATGTAGCATTTATATCTTGCTGTTCTCATCTACGTGAGACAAGGACATTGTCCCTAGAGTATTACATGTAGCAGAAGTTTGTGTTTTATTCCCCTAAGAAAAAGAGATTCTTTTGCAGCAAAAGTTGGGAAAAAATTGGATTCCCCCAGAAGCCGTTCAGCAATGTCTGGAGACACTTTTGGTTGTTAGGCAGAAGAATGTTAATGGCATCAAGAGAGCAGAGGACAGGAGTGCTTCCGAATACCCTCCTGTGTGCAGGTGACCCCTGCCCCCTACAGGAAAGAGCGGCTGACCCGGGTTAGCACTGGTGCCCTATGTTAGCATACTTCATTTGCAAAAAATCTATTCTCTTCCGTCTTGAAGTTCTTATAAATACAGTTGCTGTGTAAGTATTTGTGTCTAATCTACATGTGTCCTCCCATATAGTTGATGTATAATATCCATACAGTGTAAATGCTATATAAGGCTGCTGTCAAGATGGTGCTAAAAGACAAGAAGCCTCGGAGGTCAACCTGGAAGTTTCATTTGGACCTTACTCATCCAGTAGAAGATGGATTTTTTTTGGAACCAGGGATTGAAATTAGGCCCTTGTGTTTGCTAGGCAAGTGCTTATTCTACTGAGCCATCTCCTTGGCCCCTAGTATTGCATTATTTTATTATTATTATTTTTTTTTTTTTTGGTGGAATAGGGAATTGAATTCAGGCCCTTGTGTTTGCCAGGCAAGCACTTATTCTATTGAGCTATCTCCCCAGCCCCTAGAAGATAGAATTTTTGATTCTGGAAATTTTGAATAGTTTCTGAGGGAAAAGGTTAAAGTCAGTGGAAAAACTGGAAACTTGGAATGTTGTTCACATTGAATGGTTTAAGAATAATGTCACAGGGCTGAGAGATAGCTCAGAAGAATAAGTGCTTGCCTGGCCAGTGCATGGTCCTGAGTTCAATCCCCAGTACCACCAAAAAAAAAAAAAAAAAAAAAAAAAAAAAAAAAAAAATAAGATCACAGTTGTTTCCAAGAAATAGTTCTCTAAAAGGTATTTGCAATATCTTACCAAGAAATATCTTTTTTTTTTTTTTTTTTTTGTCTTTTTGAGACAGGGTCTCACTATGCAGTTCAGGCTGGTCTTAAGCTAACTTTGTAGCTCAGGCTGGTCTCAAATTCACAGCAATCCTCCTGCCTCAGCCTCCCAAGTGCTGGGATTACAGGCATGCACCACCATGCCTGGCTTAAGAAATATCTTAAAAAGAATAATTTTCGTGATTGGCTTTGCATGGTTTCATCTGACAAAGAGTCTCACGAACTCCGACACTTCCAGGTTAGTCAAGAGGAAGATGGATCAGTTTGAGGACTAGGTGATTGCCACTCACAGGGCTTTGCTTTTTCATAAATTAATTATATGTGAGAAAGAAACATCTAGAAAGGGGCTTTTAGTTTGTTGGTGAACAAAAACATTGCATTTTTAAAAATAAATAAATAAATGCTATATGAATTATTGTTATACTATATCATTTAGGGAAAATATGTTTCTTTTCAATTTTTTGTTTTGTTTTGCAGAGCTGGGGATTGAACTCAGGCCCTTGTGCTTGCCAGGGAAGCACTTATTCCACTCAGCCATCTCCCCGGCCCCTGGAAAATATGTTTATATTACTCATGCAATATTTTCAAGCTGTGGCTGATTCATTCTGCAGAATCAGCACCAGTGGATATGGAAGAGCAACTGTAAAGTCTCATACATGTCATTTACTGCACATATATATATACATTTAGGATGAAAACTGTGGAATGTTCCAATTTAGGCCTGGTGTGCTGGTACAAGCATGTCATCCCAGCACTTGGGAGGCTGGCACAGGAGGACTGCCATAAGTTCAAGGACAGCCTGGGCTACTTGGTGAGTTTAAGGCCAACCTGAATCAAAGAATGAGACCCTATCTCAAAAAAAGAAAAAAAGAAAATTTTACCAAAATGTTTTCTGAAATTATTGTATTAATTTATATATTCACCAGATGTGTGTGCTTCATTTGCTCCACATCCTCATGAATCCTTGTTACTACATTTAAAATTTAAAAATCAGGGACCTGGGGAGATTGCTTAGTAGAATAAGCACTTCCCTGGTAAGTGCAAGGGTCTGAGTTCAATCCTCAGTTCCACCAAAAAAATTAAAAATTAAAAACAAAAAAAAAAAAAAAAAAAAACAGGCACAATGGTGCTACCTGTATCCCAGCTACTTGGGAGGCTGAAGCAGAAGACTCATAAATTTAGCCTCAGCTGACCAACTTAGGACGATCTATCTCAGAAATAAAAAAAAGGACTAGGGATATAGTTCCATGTGAAGGCCCTAGTAATACATACATACATATTTTGAGCTAAGGTCTTACTAAATTGTCCAGGATGAACTTGAACTTACAATCCTCTTGCTTCAGCCTATCAAGTAGCTGGGGGTACAAGTGATCAGTACCACAGCTGGCTAGTCACTTAAACAACAGTGGCCAGGGAGATGGTGCAAGGGCCTGAGTTCAAACCCCAGTTTAAAAAAAAAAAAAAAAAAAAAAAAAAAAAAAAAAAAAAAAAAAAAAAAAAAAAAAAAAAAAAAAAAAAAAAAAAAAAAAAAAAAAAAAAAATATATATATATATATATATATATATATATATATATATATATATATATATAGACCTCCTGTGTTTAAACCACCTTTGAAAAGGGCTGGGGAGATGGCTCAGTGGAATAAGTGTTTGCCTGGCAAGTGCAGGGGCCTGAGTTCAATCCCCATTTTCACCAAAAAAACCATAAATAAATAAAATAAATAGTAAGTGGGGAATACTTCAAGGTGCTTATTTCCTTGCATCTATGAAGAGGCAGTGAAATAAGGTAAAAATAGATAAAGTTGTGGTTGTACCCTCTGAGGGAGCAGTTCACCCATTCAGTAAACATTTTGAGTACTAGCACCACTAGGCACTAAGATAAACACTGAGTCAGACAAGTGGTTCGCTGCATTCATGAAATTTATAGCTGTAGTGATCCATGTCCAATTCACTATAGATTATTAGAGTGGCACTAGGGATTGGACCCAGGGGAATGTTGTGACTGAGCTGCATCCCCAGCACTATTTTTACACATAGGATGTTGCTAAATTGTCCAGACTGGTTTCAAAGATAGGATCCCCCTTATTTATTTATTTTTATTTTTAACTTTTACTTTCACTTTTTTATGTATTTGCTACAGGATCTCAGCACACAGCTCAGACTTGCAGTGATCTTGTTTTCAGCCTCTCCAGCACCGGGATTGCAGGCATGCGCCACCATGCGCTGGGTCTTAGTGATGGCTTGGAGCAGGGTGTGTCCCTGTGCTTGCCTAAGCAGGTGCTTAGTCCACTGAGCTATCTCACCAAACCTTCTACTTTTTTTTTTCTGTCTTTTTGAGAGAGGGTCTCACCATGCAGTTCAGACTGGCCTTGAGCTCACTTTTTAGTCCAGGCTGGTCTTGAGCTTACTACAAACCTCTTGCCTCAGCCTCCCTAATGCTGGGATTATAGTCACGTGCCACAACACCCAGCTAGTATCCTCCGGTTTCAGCTACCGAAGTAGATAGTATTACATGCGTGCACCATTGGGTCCAGTTGACGTCTGCTGTTTATGTCAGTAGAAACAGAAAATATCCAGTTTGTCACCCCTGGTCCCGCGAACAACCCCTATTCTATTAATAGTCTATTACTTGAGACATGAGTGGCAACATACATAACTTTAGCCACCAGAGGGCAGTCAAATCTTTGAAATACTTTCTAAGGGGTAGGGGAAAGGTTAAACCCAGTCCTCGGACCACACTGCCCTGAGGGTCTGGAGCTGTCGAAGGTGGAGAGACTTGCTCAGACAGGGACACTAAGCCAGCCACTAAGCCACTTGTACTACTCTCCTACCTCAGGCTTCATTGGATTGTTTTTTATTTTTATTTTTTTTAAGTCAAAGAGGATTTACTTGAGGGGGGGACAAAAAAGGAAGAAGACAGCAAACAGCTTCTCTAGACTAGACTAGAAGGGAGTATGCAAAAGGGAAATGCTCCATTTTTGTTTTTTTGGGTTTTTGAAATGGGATTTTGTGTTGCAGTACCGATTGGCCTTTAATTCACAGTGATTTTCCCTTCTCAGCCTCGCTAAAGCTGGGATCACAGGTGTGCCCTGTCACACCCAGCCTAACTTACATTAGGGACTGTACCAGTTTATCATGAGGTGCTGGTCCCTGGAGAGGAGGAGGATTTAATATAAAACATAATACAGGACAGGATGAATTATAGGAGCTCTCAAAGCAAACAGTTCCAAGAAAGGTAGCCACATAGGAACTCCCAGAGTGGGCTCCAGGGCATCCACAGCCCTCCCCTATGTCAGGAACTCACTGAAGACGTAGTCAGGGGCCATTTCCTGACCAAGTTTTTTTTTTTTTTTAAGTCAGTGAAAACACACACACACACACACACACACACACACACACACACACACACCAGCCAGCTGTGTCCTTGAGCTGGAGAGAAACAGACTTCCTATGGCTAACAAGAGAAGACTGAAAAAAAGCAGTAAGGACCTCTGACCCAGGCAGCATTCAGTCAGGATGCTGCTGTTCTTATCCAGAGAAGCACAGAAGGGTGCTCCAGACCCCTAGCTTACCCAGGTGGAGGCACACTGCCTGGGGCCCTCCACCCAAGAAGCACTTCCAGAAAGCCCCAGCCTCTCCTTCCACTCCTATGCCTGCTGTGGGGGGTTGGCTTTCACTCTTTGTTTTCTGTTTGATAGTTAGTTGGTTTTTTTTTTTTTTTTTTTTGGTTAAGTAAATGAGCTTCATTCCCACTCATCACAAACTGGACAAATAAGAAAATTCTTTGCACTGAAAGGTGATTTTTTTTTAAAAGGTGAATTCTTAAATTTCCATTTGTGACCATTTAGTATTACCAAGGGGGGACACAAATACACACGATTTTGTTTATTTATGTTTTAATAAAATGCATTAGGTGTAGATCCAACATAACTTAGTAATTCCTGTGACTCACTCAACTCCTCAGACAAAGAGAGTTGTGGAGCAGGAGATAAAAAGCTCCAATTCATGTGCTAAGTCTAAAGCCTTCTGGAAAATTCCAAAAGTTAAGAATATCATACTTGGCATCCACTATATTTTTCTTGTCTAAGTTTACTTGTTCTCCAGCAGGTGGTTCAATGTTTTTCTCAGCCCTGCGTATTGTCACATTCCCTCCTGGGGCTTGAGCAGCTTTGGGAAAACATAAGCAGGATTCTCCCTACACCCTGTTGATGAGTACAGAGTCTATTTGAATGAGAACATGGGAAGGAGAGGTGTACAGGGAAGAAAATACTAATATCTCAAAATCCCAACTTTCTACAAGTTTGCGAGAATGCAGAACCTTGGTCCAAGACTAGCATATGGAAAGAAAGAAAGGAGTGCCAGCTATTACAATGTCATAAAAAAATAAAATCCTTTTCAACTTTTAGGGGGTTTCTGGGTTAGCTCAGTTGTTTAAGTGCCTGCTGGGGCAAACCCAGTCATGTGCAGGGGACTGAGGTTCGATCCCCAGCTCCCCATGTCCTACCAGACCCGCCCTTCAGGCAGCCTGAGCCAGCCAAACAAACAAAAAATCCTACAAGGTTATAGTTCCTTAATGGAAATTTCAAAGATCCCGGAATTCTAAAAAGCATAGAGTTTTCATAACTCATTTGGTAAAACCTGATCTCACTTCAATTCATCTGACAGCAAAACCTCTCCACGGTCACCACTTGGTCAACTGCAGAAATGTAGAGTATGTATCCCAGATGCCACTGAGAGGGATAAGGTATAAATAAGCATTTGCTTTCTACAGTATGGAACATTCTGAATGCTGAAACACAACCCCAGACTTGTTACATGTGGTGGGCAGATCCCAGTTGGGCCTCGGGCTCAAGTCTCCTGATATTCATGCCTCACGTGGCCACCTTCCTAAGGGTGCAGAGGGAAACTTGATGCTTCACTTTAGGCATCAACTGAATTTAGGAATACCTAGAAGTCTGGGGATAAAGTGGAGTGGTAGAACACTTTCCTAGTATGCACAGGCCTTGGGTTTTATTTCCAGGACTGAAAATAAAAACAAAACAAAAACCCCATAGTCCTGGACAACTGGTATAACACTGTTTCCCACGGGCCTGTGAAGTCCTCTCCAGGGGTGATCGACAAGTGAATCAGTGGACTGGGAAGGAAAGCCTGGTCCTGCATGTGAGTGGGCACCAGCCAATCCCTTGAGGATCCAGAGAGAACCCCAAAGGCAAGGGGAAGCCAATGAATTACTCTCCCCTTCTCACTCCCTTTCCTTCTTCTCTCCTCTCCTGTTTTGGGGCATCAGAACTCAATGCTCTCCAATGTATGGACTTCAGGACTTCCCTGAGTGGCCCCTGGCCTTCTGGGCTTCAGCCAGGGTCACACCTCCAACTTCCTGGTTCTAAGGTTTTCAGACTTGAGACACTGGCATCTTTGTACATGCTGTGAGACTCAGTCTCCATAATCATGTGAGCCAAATCCCCTAATAAGTTCTTTCATCTTTCTTTCTTTATTGGTTCTGTCCCATTGAAAGGTACAAATTACATGGACCTGTTACTTTATACTCTGCAAAGGTGGAGAGATTTTAGAAGTTTTATTAAGAGTTCAGATCAATTGATTTTTTTTCCAGTACTACGAGTTGGATTGAACCAAGAACCCTTGTACTGAGATACAACTCCAGCAATTTTTTTCTTTTAAGAGGTAGAGTATGGCAGAGTTGCTAAATACCCAGGACTGAGCCCAGACTTGTGATCCTCCTGCCTTAGCCTCCCAAAGTACTGGGATTTCAGGTGGGTACCACCATGCCAGCCTGCAAGTTGATTTTTAGTCAAAAGGGAGAGTGGTGGGGATGTAACTGAGTGGATGAACGCTTGTCTAGCATGCACGAGGTCATGGGCTTGATCCCCAGTACTAAAACTAAAAGATAAGTCCTGGCTTGGTGGGTCTGATTTAATCACATATGAATTTTTGCAGAAAGGACTGGGCCTTACCTCAGGTCAGAAGCTCGGTCATCAACCTTAAAGAACTCCTGCCATGGGAAACCCATGGAGAGCTGAGGGTAGCTCTAACTGTGATAGCATCACCAATGGGAAAACAGGGCCTCTGGTCCTACAGCTACAGTGGATAAATCTGGTCAAGCCTGGATGGTATGGAGTAAGGGCAGGTCTTCCTTGACTTGAGCCTCCCAGTGGCTCTGCAGTCTTGGCTGACACTTTGACAGGAGTCTGCTGAGATCTGGATCTGTGGGTACCACTGGCTTGACCTCCTCACTCCCGAGGGCAAGCAAAGTGAGTGTTGTTGTTTTTTAATTTTTATTCATTTTAATGAGAAAAAAGATAAAATAGCAATGAAACAGTTCTAAAACAGGTTAATAGGACATTTACAGTAATTAATACATTGCATATTGTCTTCGTAGTAGTTATTCAGAGGACAAGATGCAGACATGATATATTGTCGAAACAATATTATTAGTAGGGAAGTCTCTAGGTTCCTACACTAGTGTGGGAACTAGTGCAGTTTCTGCCCTGCATAAAGATTGCCCAGGGCCTGAAGCAAACAAGCTACCTCACTCCTGAGATGAACGTCCTCTCAGGACGTTCATTTTATTCTCGGTGAACTAAGAAAAAGTAGCTGTATATCTATCCTAACTCTCTTGTGTATACATATATATTTTTTCCTTCCTTTTTTTTTTCATAACAAAACGGTCCTTTACACTTTTGTGAAGTTAGTGACCCATAACACTAGGTTGCCTAGCAGCTGATAGCTAACCTTAACCTGAGAGGATGTTCGCCTTCAGGCCCTGAGCAATCTTTATGCAGTGCAGAAACTGCACTAGTGCAGGAACCTAAAGACTTCCCTAACTTCCCCGGAGCCCCTGCTGCCCAGCTGTGACTGGGAGATGGTTGGGCAGGGTCACACCTGGGCATCTTTCCAGCTCTAGCTTTGGGATACTCTGTGTGGGTCAGGTGCCAAGTGTTCTAGTGCTGGGAGAAGGGAGACTGGTCCTCCAGGGGTGAGCAGTAGGGTGCTGTGGGTCCCAAGAAGGTGTGCTGCTGAGGTGGCTGGTGCACAGATACATCGGAGATAGCAGAAGACTCATCCTGCATCCCCCGTGACCCATCTGCCAGGCTGGACTCATCTACCGTGGCTGGCACTGCTCCCGGCTGCAGAAGAGATCCTCTTTCAAGAGCAGGAGAAGCAAACATTCTCTTTTCCTTGCTTATAAGGCAAGCTCCACCAAGCAGGACATCTGCCCCCCATCTCGGCTCATTTCAGAGAAGGGTCCCCTCTCAACACCTGCTGTCTTGAGGCATCTGAGGGCTTGGGCTGTGACCTTAAGAACTGCCCTGGGGCCTTACAGGGAGCTGAGTCAGGGAGGGCATCAGGTTTCCTGCTAGCTCCTGGCAAACTTCTCAAGTGGGTAAGTTGTGCTTCTGCAGGCTCCCACTCAGCCAGTCTTCCAAGTTTCCCTGCTTCCCACATCCCCTGCTGTCTGTCCTGGGCCACCAACACACTCAGAGGTGGAGCATGGGCCTTCTGCCTTCCCTCCCCCAACACTCCCTTGCACACAGCTGACACTCTCATCTGACTTGCTGAAGTGATTGTCCCTTATTAAATTCCTTGGGAGATGATCTCATTAAACCTTGTTATGGGTCATTTCTATTTCAGGGAGAATAAATTTGCCTCAATCTATGAGCAGCTAGTTAATTAAAACTTGAGGAAGGGGTTGTGAGGAGGTAGGAACCTGGGGGAGGTGGTAGGGAAAGCCTAGAAATGTGGGGAGGATCTGGCTGAGCAAGAAGCTGAAGGCTGGTTGGAAAGAAGGTGTTGGGGGAACAGGTGAGGGAGTTGGTGGGGACAAAAACCCAGGCTGGAGAGGGGAAGGGACACAAACGCCAGGCAGTTGCAGCCTGATTCACCCAGATGGCCTTGAAGAGGCCTCTGAGCTCACTCCTGCCAAACCTGAGTCTAGAACAGCGGGAAGTGATAAGGACCTAGGCCAGGATGTGGCAGCAGCAATGGAAAAGGAGATATGAGACAACTTGGAAACAAATTTGATATGAGGATGAACGAGAAGAAAGAGACCAAGATGACCTTTAAAGATCCCTGGAGAATGGGGCTAGGCACCAGAGTACAAGGCCAGCGGAGGCCTCGGATCAATGTCATGTTCACTGCTGTATTGTTTCAGGAACCTATCTTTACTCATTTCTAGAGGGGAAGAAAAGCATTTTTGCATTTATCTCCAGTCTTCCAGCTCTTCAACCACTCATTTATCCATGCATGTATATAGTTCAAAGGAATAGAGATCTAGTGTGGATCAAACCCTTCCCTACGCGAGCACTTGTCTTAGTTACATTTGCAGGCCTGGGACAAAATTGCCAATACCCACGAGTTAACAGAGGAAAGGTTTGTCTGTAGAGGTTTCAGTCTATAGTCACTGACTCCAAGGCCGGGTGGCATGGCAGAAAGGCATGGCAGATGAGAAAGAGTCTGTGGCAGGACAGGCAGGAGGAACATTCAGGGATCAGCAGCATAGCTTCCTTTCCCTTTACCCCATCAGGCTACAAGCCTATTCATTAGAGACAACCATATCCTGGGTGGGCCTTCCCCTTATCCATACCCAGAACTATGATAAACCAATCTGTGGATTAATCAGTTATCACACACTCTTAATCTACCTACGCTAGATCCAGCTGCCTCCAAATGAGCGCATGTGACTTTGGGAGGACATCTACATCCAAGCCATAACAGTGCTGAAATGGAAATGTGAACAAATACACTTCTTAAGTCAAACATGGTGAATCCATTCTGTGGAGTTAGATGCTCTCAGACTCTCCTTACTTGAATTCCCTCTTTGAAACAGTTGTGCTAATTTTCAGGACAGCTGTTGCAGAGAAGAGAACACAAAGGTAAGAAAAACTTTGGGGACCTTGAAATTAAAGGAACTGGAGACTTTTTTTTTTTTTTTTTTTTTTTTTTTTGGTAGAACTGGGAATTGAACTCAGCCCCTTGCACTTGCCAGGGAAGCACTTATTCTACTGATGTGTCTCCCAGGCTGAACTGGAGACTTTTAGTAGTGCTGGAGAACCAGTGCCACTAATGGTGGGGCCCTTTGCTGGTTTCTTAACCCTCCAGGCCTGCATGTCATTATCTGAAAAAGACTTCTCCTAAGTAGCTTATGCTGGTCTCAAATTTATGATCCTTTTGCCTCAGTTTCCTGACTGCTGGGACTACAGGTATGCAACATAATTGTTGGGTCCCTATGTTTTTTTTTTTTCATTAATTTTTATTTTATTAAAATACAAATGTCAATCAGACAGTTTCAAGACACCTTAACCATACACATTCGATGAATTAATACATTGCAAACTGTTTTCATAACGTTTTGGTATTGTACAAGGTGCATACATGATATTATATTTACAGATATTATTTTAGCAGATATTTCTTATCAGTGAATTAAGAGTGTAGTTGCTTACTT
>PVKA01006236.1:0-84942 GCA_004027165.1 Ctenomys sociabilis | reverse complement strand
GCGCTAGAGATCAGAAATGTGGCTTCTTTTGTTCTTTGGCCTCACACCTGAGTAGATCAGTACTTGGAAAAGTTGATGTTTTCACCGTGTTCTGTGTTTATTTTCCCTTTTCTGCACAGGGCTTACAAGTATTAAGTGGGAAAAGGTAAGGTGGAAGAGGGGTGGCTCTGAAAGCCATGGGAGGTGGGGAATCAGAGGGACTGAGGGTCACACTAACCTCCCCTGTGCGAGCACTGAGGGATGGGGCCCTGGGGAGAATTGTGATCTTATTTTCATGGGCTTCCCAGGAGCCTGGGAAGACTGGTTTACTTGGCAAGTTTACATACTGTCACCTTCTATGCAGCTCCTCCTCAGAGGGAGAAGAGACCAACTGACCCTGAAGGGACCCAGGGCCATAGCCCCTCACTGAAGAGCCTTCAGTCTCTCCTGAGCCCCTTTCCCCTTCCAGGGGCCAGTGGGGGAAGCCTGCTGGGAGCAAAGAAAGTTTGGGGAGCAAAATTCCACTGAATTTAGAAAACCAGTTAGTGGTGGGAGTGGATAGAGCCAGGACTGAGCCCCTCCTGGCAACACAGACTCAACCAGAGAGCTCTGGTCTCTGGGAAAAGTAGGGGGAACTCATCCAGAGTTACCTTCAAGGTAACTCAGCCTCAGCCTAGAATCAAGACTCCCATCACTTCTGTGACAATATAATTCATGTAAAGATTTAATTTTCACTCTTTTCCAGCAGGAACTATGGAGGGTGTAGAAGAGAAGACAAAGAAGGTTCCTGCTATGCCAGAAACCCTTAAGAAAAAGTGAAGACATTTTGCAGAGTTGAAGATAAAGTGCCTGAGAAAGAAGTTTGCCCAGAAGACACTTCACAAGGCGAGGAGGAAGCTCATCTATGAAAAAGCCAGGCATTATCATAAGGAGTACAGACAGATGTACGGAACTGAGATCTGAATGGCTATGATGGTGAGAAAAGCTGGCAACTTCTGTGTCTCTGCAGAGTCCAAACTGGCATTTGTCATCTGGATCAGGGGTATCAATGGTGTGAGCCCAAAGGTCCATAAGGTGTTGCAGCTTCCTCACCTTTGCCAAATCTTCAATGGTACCTTCATTAAGCTCAACAAGACTTCAGTTAACATGCTGAGAATTATGGAGCCATGCAATGCATGGGAGCACCCAAACCTGAAGTCAGTGAATGAATGAATATACAAGTGTGGTTATAAGGCTCATGACTGGGTATTCAAATGCCATGGTTCTAATGGCCTTGCTTGAAAAAGCACATGCTGGTTTTCAACTTGACAGTTGATCTCTCATTCTTGGTGGCTGTTTCATGATTAACCTTTGTTAGATGCTATATTATTAACATTATTAATTTTAATTTTTTTTTTTTTTGCAGTGCTGGGCATTGAGCCCAGGGGCTGAGTCCAGGCCTTGGGGAATGTACAACAGTCTGTCAGCAAAGGCTAGTGATGCTAAAGGAACACACAGGAAAGGAACTTAGCAAGACTGATATGACCACAGAAGCCTCCTTAAAGATTACACACAGAGATGGTCCCAGTAGGCCAGTAGGCAAGCACCACATGCTAGGCGTTCATTTTCCCCTGGAGCTATGAGTCAAGCCCTGTTAGGTATTGTTTAATGACCATTACAGCAAACAAAATTTCCAATGGGTTACACTGAGTATTTTGGTGAAACTTCTTAGTTCTCCCCTTAGGCTTATAAATGGATTAGATGGGATCCAATGACCTATTGCAGGGCTAGGTTCTCATTATAAGCTGCTGTGTACAGTTGCTGCAGGAAGGAGCAGAAGCCCACAGAACAAGCAGGTTTTACAAGAGAGAAAACTGTTAACTCAATTGGAAATTGAAACACAAGTTTCAGAACACCAAAACTGTGAATTCTACTGATCTCAATTAATTGAGAAGCCCTAATGTTCCAGACAGTAATAACTTAAGAAATAAGTTTCTGTCTCTCAAGAAACTATCCAAATAGCCATAAGGATGTATAAAGAGTCCTTAATTAAGGGGATGCCCAGGCATAAATCCATCTGGATGGGTCATGAATTGAGGGCCTGAGAGGTTACAGACTACTGTACATTCTAGTGCTGCAGAGTGCTGGAGGTTTAACACCAGAGTATTTAGTTACAGTTCAAAATTTGTTCAGTCTGTGGTTTGGATTCCCTGGTCCATAGCTGCCTGGACCAGATGTTGAAATTAGGGGACTGGCTTTGACAGGGATTCAGGGATACCCCTCCTTTCAGGAGGTTCCGTTTCTCATTCTATTTTTTAAAAGTCTTTAAATTTTAACACAAAAGCATGTGAAATTTAAAGATGATTCAGAATGCCAATTGTGGAAGTAGTCAAGCTGTAAATGAGAATCTAGTATCTTTGACATCTGATCTTCCTATTCTCATCGAATATAACCAACACTAATCTCGTCATAGCTTCTTTCTAACTCTCCTTACTTCATAGCTTCTTTCTAACTCTCCTTACTTTTC
Organism: Ctenomys sociabilis; assembly: GCA_004027165.1. Taxonomy (NCBI): domain Eukaryota; kingdom Metazoa; phylum Chordata; class Mammalia; order Rodentia; family Ctenomyidae; genus Ctenomys; species Ctenomys sociabilis. The sequence goes on along the minus strand of PVKA01006236.1, from coordinate 82,457 downwards.
TAGGGCTGTGGGCTGTGGCTGATGCCCTAGCCTGAATGGCCTCCTCTTCTTGCTTCATGCATGTCCTTTGGGCCATCTCTTCTTACCACCCTAAGGGCTTCAGAGTTCTTCTCTTCCCATGTGCCTTTGCATGTACCATTCCGCCCATTAGACTCTGCATCCCTCTTCTCCTCCACTTCGCACAGCTCCACCCTATTCAGCCCTTAACACCACCTGCATGTATGATATTTAAGGATCTTCTCCACAGTCCCCCCAGTCCTGCTTAGGTGCCTTTCCTGTGTGTTCCTTTAGCAACAATGGCTTTTGTTGACAGACTACTGTACATTTTCCAAGGCATGGACTCTGCCACGTGGAAGCTATCCATGTGTATTTGTTCATCAGGTGAATGGATGACTGATGAAAAGGAGCAATTTTCCAGAATCTAATTTTTGTACTTTATTATTTACAGCAAATTTAAATAAGGGCTGCAAAAAAATTTTAATTTGGTTTTATGCTATATTTCATTACCCTGACTTGTGAGCAAATAGTATAAAGCACATGTAAATTCCTTATAATCTACATGGTATACAGATACAATCTGCTGATCATTTTAGATGATCTTCATCATCATGATCATCATCATCCTCAAGCTGGAAAAGAAAGGAAGAAACACAGAGTGAGCTTTTCATAAGAATTGAGGACAGAAGCAGCTAAGTCATCGTGGGAATATTAAGTGAGGACATAGAGCAAGTGCTGGTTTTCTGAAAATATCGCAGAGAGGTTAAAAACTCAAAGACTCTTCTGCTGGTTTGATAAGTATTTCCTTCCCTCCAGGAATCCTTGTAGGCTATGAATGCTATTTCTCATGATTTTAGATGAAGTCCTTAGGAAGAGAATCTCATTGAATGCTTGGCAGATCACCCAAACTCTGGGCTAACAGAGAGAAATAACCATAAGTGTGGCAACAGACGCGAGTGCAAAGAAAGATTTTATAGACAGGCTGCTTGAAGTGGAAATAGTGTCTACAAAGGACAAAATAACTGCCACCATTCCATTTTCATATGCTAGTTTGACTGTTCAGGCAAGAACAAGAGACTGGGACAATATCTTAAAATTATTCGCCTGAGCAAAATGGAAAGTTTCATTGGCTCTCAGCTAGCAGCTCAGATGGTTGCTCAGAAATCATTTATATTAGGTCATGAAGTCAGTTTCTCTGCTTGATTGAAAAATAAACAACAAGAAAATCAAAGAGGAAACTTTCCCTTGTGGACTCCATGTAGGCTGTCCTTTCCTTTCCCTGGATGTAGAGGAGAGAAAAGGGGGCTATTCTGCTTGCTTATCTAATTAGATAAATCTATTTTCTAGAAGGAGTCCCGAGCTCCCTGCCATACTGGCATGTGGTAAGCACTCTTGGTTTTCCTGAAGTGAACCATCTTACACAATACATTTATATTTAGATGGTGGATGCCAGTTCTAAGCTGGCTGCTAACAGTGTGAATCAGTGTTATGGCTTCTACCTAGCTGTCCCCCTCACCTCTGCCCAAAGCCCAGGGATTGGATTATGGGGTGACACTGGATTAGTCCCCTGGTGGGTTTATCTCTGGCTGTGAGGCTGGTGGAGGAGCTGGGCCAGTGTGTGCAGCGTGGAGACATAGACATCATTGCCCTGCCACTCCCATGAGTGCTGCTTCCTGCTTGCTGCCAAGAACCACTTCTCCTCTGCCACCCACTCTGTCACACCACCCTGCCTCAGGGATGGCTTCTTGGACCGAAACCTTTACCAACTCTGAACCAAATCACATCTTTTCTCTCTACTTGTGGATGTTGGGTACTTTGTCCCAGCAATGAGGAGGTAACTATAGCAATTGAATACCCCTGGATGGGTGCGCTGGGTATCCCTTAGCTGGAATTTTGAAGATAACTTATTTATTTAGTTTTGTACCAGGAATTGAACTCATGACTTCATGCTTGCCAGGCAAGCACTGCACTGATGAGCTATATGCCTGGCTGGAGATAATTTAATGATGGGCTGTGCATAGGTGTAGGCTTATGGCAATCGCAATTGGCTGTGCAGGTTGTGAGAGTGAGCATGGCTGGTGTGGCCCCATCTCTAGCTGGAAGAACCAAGGAACTAGTCAGTAGAGGCAAGTAACTGCAGAGTCAGAGAGGGAGGGAGGGAAGGAAGGAGGGAGGGAAAGGGGGAAGGAGGAAGAGAGAGAGAGGAGAAGGTGCTAAACTGCTGAATATAAAGGTGGAGGAAGGGGTGAAGCTATAACCGCAAAACAGGCTGCCTGCCTGCCTGGAGTTGAAGCTGGGGAGGGAAGCACTGTGGCCCAGACCACAGAGGCAGAAAGGGAGCTGAAGTGTAAGACATGCCCACATATTTGGTAGGCAGAATAATGCTGCTCCAAGCACACTCACCTTGGAATCCCTGGAATTTGTGGATGTTTTACCTCACATGGGACAAGACCTTACAGCGCTTACCATAAGGCTCTCAAGATGGAACGATTGTCCTGGATTATTTGGATAATTCCAAGGGTAAAAGCCAGAGAGGGAGGGAGGGAAGGAAGGAGGGAGGGAAAGGGGGAAGGAGGAAGAGAGAGAGAGGAGAAGGTGCTAAACTGCTGAATATAAAGGTGGAGGAAGGGGTGAAAAGCCAAGGAGCGGATGGTGCTGGAGCAGGGAAGGCTAGCCGCTCCCTGGAAGCCTGATGGTGCTGGAGCAGGGAAGGCTAGCCCCTTCCTGGAAGCCTTCAGGAGGAACCAGGCCTGTTGATGGAAGCCTGGGCTTAGTTAGCCCAGTGAAACTGATCTGGGCTTCTGACCCTCAGAACCCCAAGGTAATGAATCTGTGTTACTCCAAGCCACTAAGGTTGTGGTAATTTATTTCAGTTGAGACACACTGGTCATACAATCCCGCCTCTCTGCCCTTCCATTTTCTGCTGCTGTCTCTTCCTGGCCAAATTCAACAACTAAGCAGGCAGGGGGCAAAAGGGCTTGGGTAACACCCATAGAGTGATCGTCACCCTGTCCCAGGCAAGGGCAGCCAGGGAGTGGGAATAGGAAAGAGGAGCTGTGGAATAAAGAAAAGCCAGCATGGGATGGAGTGGTTGTGGGGAGGGTCGGATTTTAAAGCAATAATGAATAGAACAGATGAGGGCTTTACGAAACAACTCAATAATAAGAAATGTGAGGGGCTGGGCATCTTTTCCAAGTTGTTTTGAACAGGAGGTTTTTCAGGGAATCTTTTATTTGTCCTAATAGTCTATTTTAACATAAATCGCATTTGAAACTACCGTTATGGAAAAGCAAGAAGCGTCAGGGTCTTTGGAAGCTGCCTAAGACGTCAGAGCGCCCCCTGTACCAAGCCGCTCCCGGGTGCTGTCTGCTCCAGCCTCCTTCTGCGGCCTCGGCCTCTGGTCAGGCAGCGTCCCTACGCTCTCTCTGCTCCTACCAGTAGTACAGCCGTATTTTGGAGCGTACCTCTCCGCTCCTGAAAGGCCAACCTGCTCCTCTGCGCTTCTCCAACAGACTCTAGTTCTCCGCAGTGGTGCGCGAATCCGCGAGGTCCTGCTCCTTCCACCCTTCTGCTCATTCTCACGCTTTCCTGTGTTTCATCCTGCCCGGGTCCGTTCCTCCACGCTCTGCTGGCTCCTTTCACCTCCACAACTTTTGCAGTCACCCTCCTCATTACTCTTGCCGTTCTCCATGGGCCCTCCTGCCTCCCTTTTTTTTTTCTTTTGGCAGAACCGGGGATTGAACTCAGATCAGACCCTTGCGTTTGCCAGGGAAGCGCTTATTCTTCTGAGCCATCTCCCCAGCCCCCTGCCTCGCATCTTAATCACGCTCATTCTTTGGAACTCTGCTCCAATCGTGCACAAAGCCACTGCTGGTGTCCCCTAGGAATGTATCTTCCTTTCCTCCACATCAGACACCCTTTAGCGCTGTCTCTTACAGCGCTCAGTGTGCTGTGGCTTCTCTGTCTTTGTGTCTGCGTATTTGTTGTCCCTGCTTTTCTAGCCTCCTCAATTATAAACTCCTGAAAAAGGGGTTGTGTTTTTATGTCATCTAGTAATAATGCATCACTTAAAAGTAAGATAAAATTTTACTGATAGTGGTGACAAAATTGGTTACTGAAAGGACATAAATGGATGGGGAAGAGTCTTTGGGGAGCCCTGTGTATGGGAGAGGCCGAGTGCAGGGCTTTGAAGGGCAATACTTTGAGGCAAACGCGCTCAGCACAGAATAACAGCTTTGTGAATATTTCTTTTTTACAATTTTTATTTATTATTTTTAGGGAAGGGTCTACAGAGTGTCAGGGTCACACTACTAGGTCAGACTCATGGTGATCTGCTTGTTTAAAGCCTCCTAAGAGCTGGGATTACAGGCTCATGCCACCACGCCCAGTCTCAACTGCCCTTTCAGCACGCTCCAGGGGGGTGGGGCTGGCCTGGCAGGCCCCAGGATCAACCCGGCCACCGCCACCTCCTCCCCTGCGCCGCTTGTGGGCGCTTTAATCCTCTGAGCTATTTGGTCGGTCCTGTGAATATTTCTTAAATGAATAAAATGCTACCTATTTCATTTTGATCAAAGCTGAGGTTGAATTCTGAAAGAACGAGCTCCTCACAAATGCCTCTAATACTCCTACAGTGTGAAGACTGCAAAAAAGAAAGAACAGAAAAATCCACACAATCCTTTCCTGCTTCCGAAGAGAGGTGAGCTCGGTAAGAGCAGCGCCTCCCTGCGAGCAGGGGAAGGAGAGGCCACAGGGTGGCGGCATCTCTCACAGACTGGCAGGGTCTGTGCTCACACAGCTGGTGAAAGGGTGCCTGCTGCACATCTGTACCTTCACTGATCCTATGAGAGACATTGGCAAGCAAACTCTTAAGGGATTTATAGAAGCTATACCTCCCAGAATACAGCCTGGGAGCAGTGTGTCTACAGGCTCTCTTCTACAGGGGTGTGTGTGTGGAAAACATTTGCTGAGTGATTTGGGGGCTCAAATAAGTAAAATAGGAAGTTGCTGATAATAGAGTACTATCCCACACCCCCTGCTATGTCAAATGCACCCCTTAAAGCTCACATGCTGGAATCCTGACCCTAATGCTGGGAGCCGGGTGCTGGGGCCTGTGGAAGGGTGCGTAGGTCTCTAGGTCTCAATGCCTCTGCCCTCAGGAAGGGCGGGACACCACCTCACAAAGGGCTCCCAGGGTAGGAGGTTCTCCCCTGCCTTTCTGTCTTCTGCCACAGAAAGCAAGCCCACAGTGGGTGCTAGTGCTTTTATCTTAGACCACAGAGCTGCAAGAACTAAATTCCTGTTCTCATCAACCCATTCTCAGGCTTTCTGTCACAGCAGCACAAAGAGACTAAGACACTCCGAACCCCTTGCAGCAGGAAACCGCCTCATTAATCTTTTCATCTCTGGCCTCTGGTCCACGTACCCAAGGCGTGGCTATTTGCTGCACAGAGAAGCAGAAGCTTATGAAAGGCCACACAGCTGATAGGTGGAGGTGACAAGGCACAGGCTTTGGTATCATGACCCAGGGCTTTCTTTTTATGACACTGACCCATTTGTTGAGGATGAAGAAAGACTCTGAGCTGGCACCTTACTTGATTCAGAGTGAAAGCTTACTGTCTGCATGAGTAAGATACTCTCTGAAATGCCTGCAATTTGTTGTGCACCCCTGGGATGTGGCTTGAAAATGCAGGCAGCTTTCATACCCAGGTTGTCCAGTCTGAGTAGAATGAGAAAAGAAGTTCTGATGAAAAGTGGAACAAGGATAGCTGTGCCCCTGCCTACATCTAATCGAGCACAACGGGGCTGAGCTTTCCTAGTCATCGGCATTGCTCTGGTCAAACGAATCCTAGTTTTCTAGTGTGTTCATGTGCTGAAGGTTCAGACTAAGAGGATCACGGATACCTTGTATAGAAAGTGGAAAAACCCATATCAGTAGAACTCATCAGGGTCTACTTTCTTCTTTTGGTTATCATGGGACAGTTTAATTTGAAGGCAGCTGTCTGGAGAATCTTCATGCACTGCCTCACTAGTCAATAATATTGACAACAAGTATGAATGATAAGAACCTTTCTATGACATGCTAACAGTGGGTGGAAAGTTACAGTAGTATCTTTATACACAAGACAAACATCCATTTCATTTTCTTTTACTTTAAAAAAATCACTTATTATTTAAAATTTACAACTAGGAATATAGCCAAGTGTCTAAAAATCTTGTTTCTGTTCCAGTTAATTTGGACTGCCTATCCATGCATGAGAGTGGCTGGGCTATGAAACTGGCCGCATGTTTTCTAGCAATGATGAGGAGATAGTGTTCCTTAAGAGTATTTAGTGACATCACTATCGATAGGTTAATCAGAAATAAAACTGTAGTTTCCTTAAATCACTGGAATAAAAAGCCCCTGCTGTATGGTAGCTTCTCACTGTGCTTCTTGAACTGTCCTGCTTTGCAGCTTAGGTTAATAGCTGGCCGACTAATGCAACGGTAGCTGCTCTTAGAGCTCCACATATCCCACAGCAAACCAGCCACTTTTCGAAGGAGGCTTGGCTACCTGTATCTTGGCTTGCAGGTGTCTTGTTCCCGCTACTCCTTTTTCAAAATTCCTCAAAAATATCTCAGGCCACTAATGGGGTACACGGAATATTGGGCTGTGAAAAGAAATATGATTTGGTGGGAATCCCTGTGCATTGGTGGTGGCTGGGAAGCTTACGGAAGAGCCCCCCCTCTAAACTTAGAGCCCCGAGCTCCTCTTGATGCCACTTAGGAATTTCATAATTAAGTACTTTGAAAAAGACAGCCAAAGTGATACTGCTCTATCATGCGTACCAAGTAGACTCACACTATCTCTGCTTCTCTATGTGAATATTTATTTTCACTCTTCCAGATACATGTATTTAGATTTCTATCTCTACTGAAAGTTCTCAATTAATTACCCAAGAGCTTATTTTGCAGTATGAACCCCTAGCTGAAAAAAAGATTAACCCTTCACAATAATTAGCACTTCCCGAGTATAGTTTTATGCTGATCCTTCCTAGGTATGTTAGAAGCATTATCTCATTTAATTCTCAAATGAACAAACAAACCCTCAAAGGCTAGAAGAAATGAAGAAAAATTCAAATTAACTCTGGAAAAGAAAAATTCTAATTCATGTTTTTCCTCCCTTTGGGAGGTGGGTAATGAATAATGCAGAGTGTGTGCCGTTGGTGCCAAGAAACCACATTAATCTTCGTGTGATTAGCATTTGGCTTGAGCTGTCTGACTCTACTATTTCAGTAAAAGAAAGCTGGTCATGAATCCCCCTCAAGACACTTCCCCTCGCTTTGAACACGCCCACCCTGTTGCTCTTGCCACCTTCGAGGCTGTGCTGGATACCCTCCTTCACGTCTTTAGCTCACTTGTCCTGCTGCAGGGTCAAAGCGTTTGTCTTTCAGGGCCATTCTGATTTGGGGGAAGAGCCAGAAGTCACATGGCTCCAGGCCTGGTGATTCAGGTGTGAGGACCCGCCTGCCAAGGATTTTATGGCCCTTCCTTTCCGCCAGATGGCATGCAGCAGCAGCTTTCACTCTGTCTTTGATCACACCTCTTAAAGACATGACAAAGGACTTTTAAACAATGGCCAGAATGGCAAGTATTCAAAATGAGGTGGGGGTTTAACAGCAATGTGTCTTTTACTGTAGAAAGCTTTAAAAAACTTTCAGCATGCATTGTATGCTGCAGCCACACTTCAGATACTTCTTAACTGGGGTTGTGTGGGAGCCTTAACACCCTGTGGTTGAATGGCGTCAGGCCTCTTCATGAAGCGCTCTGTGGCCCCTTTTCACATCCTCGAGTAGCTCCTTTACGTTTTTTGTATTTTAAGGTCTATAGGGTCTCACCGTGTAGGTTGGACTCATACTGATCCTTGTGTTTTCAGCCTCCCAAGTGCTGGGATTATAGGCATGTGCTACCATGCCCAATCTCAATTGCTGTCTCAGTGCTCCCCTGGGGCAGGACCAGCACAGCAAGGCATGGCATAGCACTGGCAGGCTGGGGATCAAACTCCCAGCCCCTTTGTCTGCATAAGCAGGTGCTTTAATCCATTTCTTTTTTTCCTCACAACAAAAAAGTGCTTTATTTATACTTCTGCAAAGTTAGTAACATGTGACACAAAGTTGCCCAGCAACTAATAGCTGACCTTAACCAGACAGGATGTTCATCTCAGGACTGTGGGACCTAGTTTGCTTTAGGCTCTGAGGCCCAGTCTGACCAAGTTGCTGTTTTGGGCTGTGGCTTGTGACTCCTCCCTTGTGTTTCTCACACTTTCTTGCTGTTGCTGGACATTGCTCGGTGATGGTGCCAGCTGTGCAGACCCCCTGGCTTCCTTGTCTTGCTGCTGCAGTGGGATGACCCCTCCTCTACTGTCCTGGTTCGATCTTGGGTTGTTCTCGGCATGCTGCCGCACTTACAGGACTTTTAGCTGTGGGCCGCTGGCCACGGAGAGGCCTGGTGCACATGTGAATGTGGAAATTGTAAATTTATCACCCTTACTAGGAAACAATCCTGTGGGCTTGTCTTGATGGAGAATACTTGTTTTCTAATCACCTTTGTTTCCCAAGGATATCATATTATTAATGTAGCTGGTTTGATTGAACTTTCTCTAGTCGCTGAGGTACACACGCACAATTGATTTATTTTTCCAATAACTGCTACCAGCTGTGTTCTGCAAGGCCCCCACCCCTTCCTGGTGGGTAGCAGTCCAATCCCATTACTTTTTCAATGTTTTTAGCTATTAAAAAGTCTAGTGCAATAGCATTGCAATTTTCAACACAGCTCCCCCTTCTCACTGCAGACTAGACTGAAAACTTGAGCTATTTAATTGGAGAAAGAAGCCCCCAATAGCCTTTTTCTTCCTTATCCCTCCAGTCTTCTGAGAAGCTGCATCAGCTGGTCCCTCCTCTTAAGAGCTCACAGGTGACTGGTAGCAAGTGACTTGCCCTTCTGCTTCCTCTGGAATTCTTTCTGTGTGCTGTGGGCACTCATTTTGTGCTAGGGACTGCTGCAGATCTTAGGGACATGGAGGGAATCAAGGCAGACAAAGGCTGTTCAATGCAAGGAATGTGAATCCAGCTGACACACAAGTGATGCATTTCTGCCACTTCTTTGGGAGACCTGATGTGGAGAATTTTTAACATTCTAGGAGGTGGAGGGGACACTATCCCTTCCTTTTCTCTCCAGCACCACCCTCTGCACGAGTAATCCAACTTGCACATCCTCAGTTGGGATCTTCTGCAGCAAATTCCCATTGGAAAGATAGCTTAATCCCTAAATCATCTCTGTGATGTCCCTTTGAATTATGGGAAATGGTGGGGTGTAGGCTGCTCCAGAATTTTCTACTTTCCTCAGCCTTTCTCTCCAATCCACATGCTATCAAGGTCTGTCTTTCCTAACTCAAAGGTTTTCTTTTTCTGTTTAGCAAGGCAAAAATCACCACTTTGTCATGGAGTGGGTGACAGCTATGGCTCAAGCACCCCCAATCTTGAAGGACAAGTAATAAAACCTCCTTTGTCAGTGGGATGGGATGGGGACAAAAGAAGATGAACACTACAGTTCTTTTTTTCCTTTCACAGAAATCTCTTGCCTCTACTCTGTACTGGAGGACTCAAGGGAAGGTCACATCAGGAAGGACATTTATGTGGGATGGTGCCCTCTCCCCCAGCAAGCAGGGGGCCAGTCTCACTGTTAGTGATTGTCTAAAAGAAATGGGAGGAACTTAGTGGTCTGTCTTCAGCTGTGGCCCTAGTTACCATTTCATAAAGAATCAGAGAGATCCAGGCTGGAAGCTTATGTAGGGGAGGAACGGATTAGAAACAAGGACTCAGGTGAAGCTATAGATTATGCTTGAATTATATGCACTGTCATTAATTAGCAAGTGAGTTTATTTTCATTTATGCCCTTGTTAGCAAAAACTCTAAAAAGTAGGTTACTAATAGAATATGCATAAAAGAGCAGTGGAATTTGTTGGGATAAGGGCTCTGGCTTTGTGCCTTATAGTTAATGTCACTCATTAACCCAGAGACGTTCGACACATCAGCACCTTCTGTGAGGTAGTGTCCACCCTGGGCAATGGGGGCAACAGCAGTGTCTATCTCTTAAAGTTGTTGAGAAGACCATGTAAGATATACAGGTAGACTCAGCACAGCACTTGACATGTGGTGAACACTGATCAATGTTGTGTTAAATTTTATTGTATCAGAGTCTTTATTTATTTTTTTTCTATTTAGGTCAGGGCATTTAGGGTGTACAGGGTCTCACTGTGCAGACAGGAGTCGTAGTGATCCTCCTGTTTACAGCCTCCCAAGTGCTGGGATTACATGTACACACCACCATGCCCAGTCTCAATCACAGTCTCAGTGAGCCCAGGGGGGCAGGGCCAGCATGGCAGGCCTTGGGATTGAGAACTCCTGACCCCTGAGTCTGACTAAGCAGGCACTTAATCTGCTGAGCTATTTGGCCGGTGTATTGGAGTCTTTGAAACTCACTTTAAATTTGATTGTATAAAAGAATAAGAATTGAGGTTATCTCCTTAACTGGTAGTTAGGAATTTATTTACTGGATTCTCTAGCTCTCTCAAATCAGAGTAGGAGTCAGTAGATATCCAGATCACTGTTTGTTTTTATAGTAATACCCATTCACATTTTGTGTATAGATAGCTGCTTCTATACAGTGGCATGTTGGTTCACAAGCTCAGTTCTCTCCACAATTATGGTCACAAACTGAACTGGACAAAAGCCAAATTAAATTTCCTCATGAGAGAAATACTGAAGCTAAGCATTGCATTTGATTCAGTTCTTGTCCAATGCAGTGAGTGACGAGAATAGTAGAAAGAATCAAGCTTGTGAACCAAGGTACCACTGTATTACTACAGCTACAAAGTTGAAGCGTTAGAGCAGAGACTATGGGGCTCACGCAGCCTAATGTGTTTACTATGTGGCCCTAAAAAGTTTGCCAACCCATGACCTAGACCTGTAAATTTAGCAGGGACAGCTGTTAGCTTTGGGTGGCTTGTGTACAAATACATCTGTAGGTGTGGGACAGCACACACTTGTTTTTTGAGAACTGTCCTCAGCTTAGTAAATCTATGACCAAAATTTCATGTTTTTTAATTAAAACTATATGATAATAAAAACATTGAAGAGTTGAAAACAATACAGCACTCCTCCTTGAATTCACCAACCAGATTTTCACTGGATTAGCACTGTGAGATATTTGATTCAAATAATTTTTGCATAGAAAAAAAAAAACATTTAGGACAGTGTTACAACACCTGAAATACATCCTGAATTTCTTTCCCTCCACACAACAGTAGCCAGCATTCTGTAGTAGTGTATGACTCCCTTTTTTCCTGTTTCTATGACTACATAGGCATGGAGTGCTGCAAGTTCTAAAGGTTTACATAAGGAGCGATGCATGTGTGATTCTGTAGCTTTTTCCATTCAATGTTAGGTTGCTGAAAGAGATCCACATACAGTAATTCATATATCTCAACTACTACATAATATCTCAGACACACTAGTTTATATGTTCTGCTGCATCAAGGTACCTTCATGGTCACCCCCTTCCCTGTATTTTACAATTAAAGCTGTGCTGAAGTAAACATTGGTGAATGCACATGCGCACATTACGAGTGCCACACAGGGTGTCCACATGTCTCCGCGATTCCCGATGCTGCCAGTTTCTCTCTGAGTTGAAGCTGTACTGGCTTCCACTATCACCAGAAGGTGGACCAGAGTTGTCAGTACCCACGGCCTTGCCACGTCTGCAGTGGCCAGACTGATGGGTGTGAATGCTGGCTTACTGCTGTATTCTGCATTTTCCTGACATTAAGTACCTTTTCACATGCTTATTAGCGATTCGGGGTTCTTCCTCATAAATGCCTTCATCATGTAGACATTTCGTAGAAATTGCTTGTGACTTATACATTCCGGGGAGCACTACTTTGTCCTCATTTTCACGTACAAATTCACTTTGAATACAAAGTAGTCCCCAAAAGTTTAGTGTATGTACAGCGAATAAATATCAGAATTTCAAGATGAAGAACAATACCTATACTTTATCTCCCCTTTTACTTGTGAAGTACCATGAAATGCATTCAGTGCCAATTACTGAATAACTCAAATATTTTAATTATAATTTGCAGGCAAGGGTTTTATTAGAAGTTAATTCATAGATGTTTAAGAAATCTTTAGAAAATGAAAGGAATTTTTCTCAAAGAATAAAATTACACATATAAATTAAAGTGAGATTATATTAACCTCACTTTACTTTAACCACCATACTACTTTCTCAGTGAAATAGGTAGGGAACAATGGAGTTGTAAAGGTTTTATTTTTGCCTGATATTATATATTTGACAATGGTCCATTTAGTACCCTACTGCCTATTCCTGCCTGTTTAAAAGTGGGTTTTACCCAGGAGTAGACTTCAGAATTATGTAGAGAGCTTTATTTTTCATATTTTTTAATTTAAAGAAAATAAAAACCCCTCCAAACAATAAAAATGAAACATTTTCAAAACAAGATGATAGGAAATTAACAATGGTTATTATATTGCATATTGTTATCTTCAAAAGAACTGCTCAGATTACCAGATATAGGCATGTAAGACTGATCAAACAATATAAGCACTAATTGTTCCTTTTAATAAAGTAATAGAAATTAGTAGTACAACTATCTTAGTTATTGTGTGTGTGTGCGTATATTTTTTTTTTCTTTGCTCTTTCCCCTTTCACATTTAGGTATTCTTCAATCAAGTTTGAAAGCAACAACACATCTCTAAAAAGATAGGGCTTTGTCTTACTTCTGTAAAAGAAAAACACTGATGCCCACTGTATTATAATAATCTATACAGAACTATGTAAAAGCTAAGATATTCAAGTTGTTATTCTTTAAGTCTCCCTACCAAATCAAGAAGTAATATCTCTGTGGACATAGAAAGTTATTACACACTTTTTAAAAATATATTTAGGACAGGGTCTACAGGGTCTCATTACATATACTGGACTCATAGCGATCCTTCTGCTTTTCAGCCTTCTAGGTGTGTTCCACCATGCCCAGTCTCAATCACCAGCTCAATGTGCCCTGGGGACGGGGCCTGCACAGCGTGATGGGGATTGAACTCCAGTTCTTGCCTCTGCCTAAGCAAGCCTTTTAATCTGCTGAGCTATCTGGCTGGCCCTATGACATACTTTTTTCTCCCATTGTTTTAACTGTTTCCATGTTCTCTTGGAGATATTTCATACATTTCTATTTTTCTCAGTTTAAAATTTATTGTGACTTGGATACTTGTCATAGAAATAAAAAATTTACATGTATAGACTTCCTATTTTTCCTTTAGTTCTGTGTGATACTCCTTCAATATTTAGATCATCTAACATATAGATTGTATATTTACAATGGTTAGATTTTTTGATAGACTACTACTTATCCATATATATCATTATATAAGGACTTTATCCCCTATTATGCTTTTGACTTGGAGTCTTTTTTTGTCTGAAGTAACTAGTCAGCTTCACACCCTTTCCATTTGCATAGTCTCTTTTTCTCACTTCTGCACTTTCAACCCATTAATGTCCTCCACGCTTCTCAATAGCAGAGAGCTGAACATTCTCCCTCTAGGTCAGAAGCAAGGCTGGAAGCTCCCTGTTCGCTCTCACTGCTAATGTTTAACACTGAGCGAGGAGTCCTGGTCAGAGCAATTAGTCAAGAATAAGCTATAACATGTATCTGAATTGGAAATGAAGATGTAAAATTGTCTTAGTTAACATATGACATTATCTTTTAAATAGCAAATACAAAAGAATCCACTCAAAATGCTTGGAATACAAAATCAGTTGCATCTGCATTCATTAAAATGAATATCACAGAAAGAAATAAAGAAAAAATCCCACTAGAGAAGCATAAAAAATAAAGTTTAGGAAAAAAACTAAGGAAGTGAACTATCTACACATGGAAGGGTTTTGTCTTATAGTCTGTAGCACTGGTGAAAAAGAGCTGAAGACAGTTCAAATAAATGTAGACGCCTTGGCTCATGGGTGGGAAGAGTCAGTGTTGCTTCCCTGTCCCCACAACCACAGGGTTTGAAGAGTTGGTGAAGTCCCTCTCCAAACATTAATTGAATTTTCCCCCAAAAATGGAAAAACAAATTCTTAAATTCAGAAGAAGAGTCCAAATAGCCAAATATTCATCTTGAGAGTGAAGAATAAAATGGGAGGCATCACATTTTCTGTTTTAAAACTGGTGAAATAGTTGGTCCTGTGATAAAAATAGGCTCAAACATTCAGCAGAATACAGAAGCCAGAAATACAGATGTGCCTGTAGGATCCACTAATCTTTGGCTAATGGAGTTAAGGACACACAATGAATGGAACAGGTGAAACTGGATAGTCCATGTGAATAAAAGAACTTAGACTCTTGTGCCATGTATAACAAGAATTCAAAATAGATGAAAAGGCCGGGCGTGGTGGCGCATGCCTGTAATCCCAGCACTCGGGAGGCTGAGGCAGGAGGATTGTTGTGAGTTCGAGACCAGCCTGAGCTACAAAGTGAGCTTAAGGCCAGCCTGAACTGCATTGTGAGACCCTGTCTCAAAAAAGATAAAAAAAAAAAAAAAAAAAAAAATAGATGAAAGACTTAAAGGTAGGACTTAAACTTATTGAATTTCCTGAAAAATACAGGGAATCAGCTCTGTGACACTGGTCTCAGCAATGATTTTTGGGGTATGAAAACAAAACAAAACCATAGTCACAGAGGCAGCAAGAACTCAAACTGGAAAGGTTCTGCCCCCAAATGAAAATGATCAACTAAACAAAGCCCAACTAGGAAATGGTAGAACGTATTTACAAACCATCTACCTAATAAAGGTTAATATCTAAAAGATATAAGGAACCCACACAATGCAATAGCAAATGATAAATAACCCAATTGAAAATGGATAAAGGACTTCAGTAGAGATTTTCCCAAAAGACCTTCAAATAGTCAAGAGGTGTGTGGAAAAATGCTCAGTCTCACTAGCCATGAAAGGAATGCAAAGAAAATACAAGGAGATACTGCTTCACACCTGTTAGGATGGCTGTTACAAAAAGGCAAGAGATGATGTGGTAAGGGTGTAGAGAAAGACGATTGCACATACTGTGTTGGGATTATGCACTGGAACAGCCATTATGGAAAATATATAAGGTCCCTCCTCCAATTCAAAATAGAACTGGCATAGGACCCAGAAATCCCACTCCTGTATATTTGAAGAAAATGTAATCAGCGTCTTAAAGAGAGATCTGAATCCCCATATTCGGGGCAGCATTAGTTTTAGTAGCCAAGATAGAGAAATGACCTGTATCCATGGACAGCTGAACAGAGAAGGAGGTTAAGGAGTATAAATGCTATCTGTGTGCCAGAGCACTATTCTTAGAAGGAAAGGAGATCCTTCCTTACTGATGATATGGATGAGCTCAGAAAACATTGCGATAAATGTAATAAGCTAGATAAAGACAAATATCCTATCATATCACCTACATGTGGATTCTAAAGTGAAACTCAGAAAAACTAGAAAAATGATGGCTGTCGGGGGCTGAGAAGTGGGAAACATGGCGAGATGCTGGTCCAAGGTTCAAAATTTTGGTCATGAGTAAGTTGTTCTATAGAATTAATGTCCAGCACAGTAATTGTACTTAACAATGTACCCTTGAAATTTCTTAAGAGAGTAGCAAATTGGCCTCACCACACAAACCAAAGGTAATTATTTTAGGTGAGGGACATGGAGGAAACCACTGCACACACACTTGTATTGAAACTTTGGGGCCAGGGAGATGGCTCAGTAGAATAAGTGCTTGCCTGGCAAGTGCAAGGGTCTGATTTCAAACCCTGGTTCTGCCAAAAAAAACACTTCACATTATATATTTTAAGTATGTAATATTCTATAGTCATAGCTCAATAAGGTTGGAAAGGTTTTTAAAATAAGTTATATTAAGCTTGTCTCTCTCAAATAAATAGAGTTTGGTTTCAGACTTAAGTGACATTTCCCAAAACTGCTGACCTCAGTTGTAGACAGGACTCAGAATTTTGCAAGATGAGAAATGAAAGCAAAAGTCACTGCAGGGTCACCAGAGGGCTGTGGATTTGTTAGAGAAAACAAGGCAGGGGTCCAGCATGCGACCCATCCATGTGGTTTCCTTAAGCCCTCATTAAGCCTTCCACAAATGAAATTGTGCTAGAGAGAGGCGACTGGTAAAGCATGGGAGCAGCGCAGTTGTGTTGCAGACATGTGTGGGGTGAGGCAGTATTCGCGCCCTATCCCCCATCGCATATGTCCCTTCCCAGGATTCCCCGGAGTCCTGAGGGTTGTCTCTGATCTTTTCCACATGATTAAAAGGTACTTGGGAAAAAGGTCACTTCTTCCAACCTATTTTATGATACTCTTCCCACTGTCAGAAATTTGTCTTCTCTTTCCTAACATTTGCCTGTTGAAGGGCCGTCAGGACCCACTCAAAGCATATCTCCCCAGAACACTCTCTCCAGGGTGACGTTTGGCTTTATCTCCCCCAACTGTGGATGATCAGCGTTTCCAGTACAGTGGTGGGGCTGTGTGTCTCAAGTTTTCCGAGACAATGCCGGTTTTGATGTTACAGTCTGATATGCTCTTGGCCCCTTACTGCTCAGGTCATGTTTCAGTGATGGTAGTGAGAACTGGTCGTGGTGATCCAGCCTGCACTGTAGCCAGCACCTCTGTGCTACCCTGACACTATGTTCTAAGGAGCTTGGCCTGCATCCCTTCTTCTCCCTCATTTTTTCATTATCATTATTCTTATTTTATCAGTGGCCTGGACTGTATAGTACAGTGTTGTGCAATTATATTAATGACTGCATTTAGCTATTATACAAGCTCTGCAAGGCAGGTATGATGCTCTTAACAGTTACACTACTCTGTCACCCACAGTGCTTTGCAGGTTTCTCTGCATTTCTTAGCAATGTTCATTCTGATAAATAATGAATAAATATGTGCTCAATCGCTTAGAGTTGAAAGCACAAGAAAAGCATCACAGAATATATACGAGCTGTAAATTGAAATATTTCTCCTTTACGCTTGCATGATTCTGAAATGAACTTTATACTAGTATTTAGTGCAATCCTAACTCTTGCTGGGAGTTTAGAGCAAAATGAAACTACTGGAATTTCCATTGTACTGGCAGGCTGACCGCCAGGAGGCTGGACACCAACCACCACCGATGCTTCTCTGCGATTTTTGATGTCTGACTCTTACTGGATCATACAAGCAGCACAGAGTCAGCTCAGTCTCATTGACATATCACTGGGGGCTGCTACGCTATTGGGCAATTGTGGACTGAACTCTATTGCACTGGCAGGTCATGGCCAATGTGCCTGGACACCTAGGGGGCCTCTCTTCATGAGAAATAGGGCAGGGAGAAACTAGTGAGAATCTACAGAGAACAGCACAAGGGAGAGGATCTGTTCAACAGGATGCAGGGAGACCACCATCCTTGCTACAAGCTGACCGCCCTGGGCTGGGACGTGGAGTGTGAGCAAAGGGCCGCCCGAGGAATCCAGTGCCCGACACATCCTAGTTTTGTGCAATTCTGAAATAGTTCTGAGGACCTGCGAGGTGGAAATCTTCAAAGAGAGCGAGGATTAGAAATGATGCCATTTTTTCACATGTCAAGGCACTTATAACCTAAAACTAATGTTCACAATAGAATAGAATAAACTAAAAATTGCAGATGAACATTTTTAGGATGATATCTATCTTAAGTCACAAATAAAAACCAATTCTTTCTGCACTATGGATTGAAATGTGGCAGTTTCAACTTTAAAGATTTAAAAAAATACAAGAAGTGATTGATGCATAAATGTTGAAATGAAAATTTGTTGAAGTAAAATACACATTGCCTTCCCTTCATGATGCCCTTCCCCCAAGCTCCCACACCTTTATGCCACCATCCTGCCACTTTCTGAAGCAGTTCTGGAAGTCCTCTCTTGCGTGTCTTCATGGGTTGTCATTAAAAAATGCAATGATACAGAATTTCCAAACAAAAAGAGAAAATTAACAATGGTTTTTATATTTATGTATTTTTATCATAAAATCTGTTGCTCAGATTAACATATAGGTATGTAAGACTGATTAAATAATTAAACATTAATGCTTGCTTTCAATAAGCCTTAATTTTTTTCTTGTCCTTTGTCCTTTTTGTTTTTAAATTTATTTTAAAAAGTATAGTAATAATTGATAAGACATTAGAAATGGCACACATTTAGAAGAACAAGAGGAGAGGTATTCAAGCATGGTTTTTGTATTGCACAGTGCTGTCTTCGATGTAGGTGCTCAGGTTCAGCACACAGAGTTAGGCAAAGTGAGTATTTTAAGCATTAACTGCTGCTTTCAAAAGACTGATGGGGATTAGTATGTATTGTTTGTTACTTTGTCTTTGTCTTTGTTTTTGCTTTAGGTTTTGATTTTACTGTTTAAAATAAAATTGATAACAACAATGGCAGGAGCACAGTGAGCACTGCTGCCTAGTGTTATCCAATGCAAGCACATGAGGCTGTGTCCCTGTCTGCCTCACTCACTGGACCCGGCACCAGGTGACTTCGGACTTCGCTGAAGCCAAACTGATCATGAAATGAAAGTGTCTTGAATTGATTTAGGACACTGAGGCAGCCACAATAACCCAAGCAGGCATTGGCGAAAGGGGCCGTCCAGAACTGCATCCAGAAAGGGGCGAGCGTGGCTGGCTAAGCGTGCTCCAAGTGGGGGGTGGACGCCAAAGTGCTCTTTACTGTAACGGAGTTCTAGAAATTGAAACATTTGCTGTACTTCACAATTACACTTTATCTGACTTTATGGATGCATTTCTTAAAGCACACTAATTGAAACCGCACAGAATGTTGATATATCTGATTGTACAAAACTTAAGAATGTTTGGAATTGAACATAAGCCCTTGATCATGGTAGGCAGGTACTTACCACTGGGCTACTTGGCCTAAAAGATATTTCATAGAGAGGAACAGAAATTTCCACAGTTATAAAAATGTATTTATAACAATGCCACTAACAAAATTTTAATATCCAGCAAGTAAAATGTCAATAAAGAAAAGTCTATAAGAACAATCAAAAAGTGGGTAAGAGACATCTTTCTCTCTTTCCACATATACATTCACAGAAGGAGAAAATTACTCAACTACAAAGAGACGTTCGCTAGTGATCAGGACAATTAAAACTACAATGATAAATTATTTCATATCTACCATCATAACAGAAGTTTAATATCAATTTTATATCTAATGTTGACAAGATGAAAAACAGCAAGGACTCAGGCACTGTCATATAAGAATGAACATATCTGCAAAACAATTTGAAATGTTTTCTGGCATGATTTTGTCAATTTGAAGCTGCAAAGAATTTTACTTCTATGAATACACTTGAGAGAAAAATCTTACATCTGTGTCCCAGGAGGTCTGCAGAAGAGTGTCTACAATAATAACATTCTTACAGGCAAAAAAAAAAAAAATGGGAAAGCAGGCCATATATTTTCTAGTTTGGCATATTTTGTAATAACGATGTAACCAAAGTTTGCTATAAGACTAGCTTTGAAGAAGATCTTCATTGGGATGACAGCATGATGGGAAGTAAGGGGTGGCACTGCCCAGGGCTTCAGGGTGTCGGCGGAGCTGGTCCTTGAGAGATGATGGGTTTCCAGGACAGAAATGGATGGCGAGAGTTCCACGTGGGCAGAATAGGACAAGAAAAGACATGAAAAGGTATAAAATGTCATCACGTAGGGAAAAGAGTAGGGCAGGCTGGGAACTCCATCAGGCAGGGCAGTTGGAACCCTCCTCGGCTACTTCCTAAGCTTGGGAACAGATTTGGAATTCAACCCATAAGCAAAGGCAGGTTGTTGAATACTTCTGAGAAAACCAGCGATTTGCTAGCAGTGGTGAGTGAGGAACGCAATTTTTGTAGCTCTATGAATGTGAATGGGACAGATCAAAGCCAGATGGGATCCAGCTGGGTCTGGGAGTAGTAGTTCACGGTTACAGCGATGAGGGTGTGCACTGTGGCAGACAGTGTGGCATGAGAGGAAGGGATGCATAGCTTGGTATCTCACTTCCTTATCCTGAAGGTATGTGTCTGTCCAGAAAGACACAGACTGAAGCAGATCCTTGGTTCCTTCTGGCCAGCCCATGCTCAGGACTGTGCCCACTCATGTTGCTGAGCTGGACAGTTCCTCATGGCCAGTAACTGCAGCAGCAGGTCCCAGGCACTGCTGCTCTGAGCTACACCTCCTGGCTTTACTTAGCTCCTACTTCTAGAGTTATAGAAACCACCTTTGAAAGTGGCCTCTGTCCATACTCCATTAACTCTTCCTTTTGCTTAGCTGGGTCAGCCCTTCAGTCCCTTCTCTGGCTGTCACTCTTCCAAGGTCATAAACATAAGCAAAGTAACTGAAGCCAGTTGAGGAGACCCTTTTTGTTTTGTGAGAAGCTAATATTGCTGACACTGTCCTAAAGAATAGTGGCATTTTCATCTCTTTAGCAGATGATAGCACAAAGGTGTAAGACACTGAGATGGCACAAGAAGAACTGGTGGCTGGTTTGGAATGAAAACAGAATGCCTTGGGCATGCACCAGACAGTTGGAAATTCAGGGTAGGCATGTAGGAGGAACATCCATTCCTAGCACCCATACCTGTACCTCCAAGCTCGATCAATGAATGAGACGCTGCCTGGCATGGGGACTGTGCTGTTGTATACAGGATCACACAGGTGTGGTGGGTCCCAGGATAGAGAAGTGCTCAGTGAAAAAAGTTTGTCAAGGTGAGCAACCCAGGAGACAGCACACTAATGACCTTTTCATCATGAGGAATGAGGCTGTGATGCCATTTCTGAGCTCAACACAGCAGGTAGGAGGAAGCAGTCAATGGGACAGGAGGGGACATAGCCTGAGGATGCTGACTGCCAATGGGGGTCAAACTCCAAAAAAGAAACATGATCAGCCTGAGATGCACATGTAAGAATATACTGCTGAGGTTCATCCATGGGACTGTGAATGGCAGGGTTTCCTTTGGAATCTAAAGAAGTGACCTCACAGAAGCAAAGGTAGGATAGAGGGCACAGAGGCTGGGGTGGGTAGGGAAAAAGAGGAGATGGCAAGCAGTCAGCCAAGAGGCACAGTCATAGACAGGGAATAAATTCAAGAGATGCATTGTATAGCAAGGTGACTATGGGCAATGATGAACACTGCATTCTTGAAAAGTCAAGGAAAGTGGGTGTACTTGTGCTCACCAGAGAGGGTAGTGATGTGGAGGGATGCATCTGTTCATTAGTGACACTCACCCATCCCACGCCACTTGTATACCGCACAGTGTAAATGCTAGATCCACACAATATTATCTGTTAATTTGACTAACAAGTTTAGGAAAAAAGAGATGAGAGCATTGAGCTCTATGTTCTGAAATTCTCTGCCATGCAAACCAAATCTGGTGGAAATCAGGATCAATGCACATCTCATGCCTGTTTGCTGATCTCAGTCCACAAGTGGAGGTGAACTGGAAACAGCATGATCACCAGGGGCGCGGGACAGGGAATGACCACGACTCTCGGGCAGACAGCTCACACAGACACTGTTCCGTAGAAAGGAAGGGGAAGAAATTTTAGTGGGCTCACTGACAGAGACAAAGAAACAACGCTCTGCATGAAAGCGAGAACTTTACAAGTCTTCTCATTGTCGAAGAGGCAAGCGAAGTGTGCTCTTTTTAAACTCAGAAATGGCATCACAACTTCCATAGGAGGAAGTAGAGTGGATAGTGAGAACACAGCCTTTGCTGGTTTCTCCTTATTCAGTTTCATCCACGTGCTTGCATGCCAGGCCACTCTCCTGATACTGCCCCCTCTCATTCCTTCATCCAAATGTTCTCCCAGGCCTCATGGAGGCTACTTGTAAAATGGTTCAAGGCTGGGAATCCAGCTGAGGAAAAAGAGTCAGGAAATAGAGCCTGCCTTGTGCAGACTAATGAGCCCCTGAAGAATCATCCAACTGACAGATAGACAGACAGACAGACAGACAGACCAAGGAGCTGTTGCCCAGCACAAGCAGGCTGTCCCAGTCCTGTGGCTCTTCCTTAATCAACACACCTTGCTCCCTCATTGCTGTAAGTAACCTGGGAACCTAATGTCATGCAGCATGCCTACTTCAGACTGCTAAAAGCAAAAGGTGCAGGAACTGACCTGGGCTCTGTGAGAAGTTTCTCTTCCCTTTTATAGAAGGCCTGGAGCAGAGTCTGAACAATGCAGCCAAACTCTCATTTGCAGATGATCTGAAGGATGAGCTGGAGCATGGCCCAGGAGCAAGTGGGAACCTGAATGCCCCCAGCTGCGATGTCCAGGAAGGGGCTGGATTAAAGCTGTGCAGGCCACATCCCAGCGCCCAGAAGTGGTGACACATCGTCACACAGGGGTCCTTAAGTGACCCACCTGAGTGCACAAACTGCTCTACTTTTCCAGGCAGGTCACTTTAGTCCTCTCTTAAGTACTTGCTATCTCTGTTTTCTCTTGCTTCGATTTCATTAGCATCCAGGCTCACTTATCTGTGCTTGCCAGGTGGGCTGAGCTCTGCAGGATGTTCATCTGCCACCGAGCTCTGATTGTCGCCATCATCTGCACCCACTGTACTGCTGTTCTTGCACCTGTCTCCACAGGCAGCTGTGTACCTGTCTTGTTAGCATTGTTCTGTGACGTTTTGCATAACCTGAGCTTTTCAGGGTCATTAGTTCAGGCTTGACCTTATTTTACTTTATTGTTTTTCTTCCTTCGTCACTCATGCTGGTGGCAGGAAGTCCCTATAACTGAGATTTAATTTTTTTTGAAGGCACAATGGGAATTTTACATATACTATCTCACTGATACTGCAAAGTCTATTAACATTTCAGTGTACCCTGAAAAGAGTAGTGTGTTTACTGTGAGACACTTTATTTAAAAAAAAAGACCAACTTGAATTTTCACATATAACTTGGTTGTGTTGTTTTATCTGCTTGTAGTGCTAGAGATGGAACTCAAGATGAACATTGGATAAATGGTCTACTGCTGAGCTACCCCCTCAGCCTTTCAAAAGCCATGATGACTATGTAAATTAAAAAATTATCACCGTAAAAGATACATTGCCACAAGTCCCCTCAAAACCTTCCCTGTTTTGAACACACTAATCCCATTGTCCTGGGCACTTTCTGGAGCAGCTCTGAAGTCCTCCTTCATGAGTGTGTTGAGCAGGGCTGTCATGGCTGCCTCAGTCTACTGAACTGAGTAAAATTATTTACATTTCACGGTCATGTCGACTTGGGGACAGAGCCAGAAGTCACACAGTCCGGACCTGGTGAGTGGGGGGGGAAGGGCACACCTTTACATTTTTATTTGCCAGATACAATGATGTGGTGGTCAAAATATAAGGGGAATGCTTAAATTTAAAAAAAAAATTATCACAAAACAATGCTATGAATCACTCACCCTGAACACAGTTAACCCGTTGTTCTTGGCAGTGCGTGTCCTAAGTAACTTAAACATGTGCAGTATTTGGCAGTCCACTCTTGTGTTCCTCCTCTGTATCTCTGACCTCCTGTGCTGGTTCGACTTCAGGAGCCAGTGCAAATGCGCAGCACTATGTGCTCTGCAGTTGCCATTCACACATTTGCTCCTCAGTGGGTTTATTCATTATTATTATTATTATTTTTGTATTTTAGGGAAGGGTCTACAGGGTGTTCAGGGTTTCACTGCTAGATCATACTCATAGTGATCTGCCTGTTTGCAGCCTACCAAGAGCTGGGATTGCAGGCATGCTTCACTAAGCCCAGTCTCAATCACTGTCCCAGAGTGCCCCAGGGGCAGGGCTGACATGGTGAGCCCAGGGATTGAACCCTTAGCCCCTGTGCCTGCTTGCAGGTGCTTTGATCTGCTCAGCTATTTGGCCAGCCCTGCTCCTCAGTGAGTGTTTTAGGTGCTCCTTGTGCCCAGTGCTGTGCCCTGGAGCATACACATGCTTTTTGTGCTCTCAGAATTCATACTCAGGTGATACAGGCTTCCCAGCATAGTCACACAGAGATGTGAAATCAGAACTGGGACAAATGCCAGAAAGGAGCTCACACAAGGTAATGCAACTAGCTCAGAAAGTGGAGAAAAACTAAAAGCCTTTGCTGGGAGGCAGCACTGGAATTGGGATGAGCAGGATAAGGGGCAGCAAATCAAGTGAAGACAGAAGGAAGAACATTTGGTGAAAGGGCATGAACATGTGCAACCCCGCTGTGGACTGGAGGACCCCCTGGGAAACAGAGAAGGCCAGACTGAGCGCTGGAGGGCTGGTGTGAGACAGGGCTGAGCCACATGTCCAGGACCTGGCAGCCTTCTTTACCCTAGAAGAAGTAGGGTGCCACAGAGGGGTTTTGTTATGGTTTGTGACTAGGTATCCCCCCCAAAGCCTCATGCACTCATGAGGTGGCTTCTGGAGTTTATGACCGATTCATGATCCAATGCTGGGATTATGGGTGTGAATGCCTTGGAGCAGATACTCTGCATTACAATGCGCGGAGGGAGAGAGGCCACCTGGCTGCCTGAGCTGCCACTTCTCCTTCTGTTCTTGCTTTTTGCCACCATGAAAGGTTGCTCTCTGCCATGTGCCACTCTGCTTTGGAACCAGTGGAGTATGAACTGAAACCTCCACTAATTGTGAGCTAAATAAATCTTTCCTTCCTCCATTTTGGTGTTGGATATTTGTCCCAGCAACGAGAGAAGAGTAACTAAGACAGGTTCGAGCAGAGGGCAGAAAGCTCACAGCAGCACTTTGGAAAGGAACCACCTTTCTAGCAGACATGGGGAGGCAAACAGGAGCTGCTTGGTTTTCAGGTTTTCACCCCTTGACACACCCCCTTAGAAGAGGCTTCTATCTCTCTATGCTTAGCATATCAGGTGTTTCACAATGCTCACAGGCTTTTTGAAGGAAGGAGCAGCAGAATAGGAAATTAAGAAATACTGAATTTTGTCCCATTAGGAAATGCTTTTCCAATCTAGTGGTCAAGGTACAGGAGCGTGTGAGAAGCCTTAGGTCACCTGGTGACTGCACCTTGGCTGTGTGGTTCTCATGCAGGGCTGCAGGGGTGGCCAGAACCCAGGAGTGGATTTTTGGTGGGGATTGGAGTTGGAGAGGAAGGAAAGGAAGTATGTTGCAGAACGACTGCCAGGGGCACAGGAGAGCCTCTTTGGAGGGGTGGTACTAGGTGGCTGGCTAACTGCCAATTCCAAGACTAGAGGTTGTTTTAGTCATCATGACCTGGAATGTGCTATGATTTGGCTCTAAAAGGTTCTCCAAAGGTCTTGTGTAGGGGTAAGGGTTCTGGGAGGTGATGGGAACATGGAGGCTTTCCACTCACCAGTGGCTTAGTCCATTTATGAATTTGTAGCTGACTTACAGGTTAGGAGGTAGGCTTGGCTGGAGGAGGCAGGTCACTGGGGAGGTGGGATGGAACCCACTGAAGCCTGAGCCAAATAAACTGTCCTCCACAACTGTCCAGGTGGGGGTGTTGGGTGTTTTGTCACCGTTGTGGGAAAGTGACACAGAATGCTGCTTGCATTTCTGTTTCCAGTAATATGGCGGCCAAGCTGCTCTAAGTGGTCTTGCCCCTCTGAACAGGCAAGAGGCAAAGGGGGCGCTCTGATGTCAGAAACAAAGTAAAAATAAGACTCCTAAAGTGCAAATCCCAAAGTTAGTGTAATCCAGAGAATACCTGATTGCCGGGATGACCTTGATGGCATTTTGATGGCAAAGTAATGACAACAGAAAGTCAAGCTTAGGGATGAAAACCAGGGGGACTTCTTAGAGTAGAAATCTTCAAGAGCCAGAACCCCAAAAGACTATGCAAAAGAAGGCAAAAGTAATTGTGAAAGACTGAGATGGAAAAAGCGAACTCATTTCAAAGGAATAAAATAAAATGATAGAATTAGATGCAATGTTAATAAAATTCATACAAATCGATTGAATGAGCTTGGTGAAATACATTGCTAAAAACACAAAGTCCAGTTTATACACAAAGGTTGAAAATGAAAGGATGAGAAAGATGAACCAAAGAAAAACCATCATTCTTGTGTTAACATTAGACAGATCAGACTTTAAAGCCAAAAGAACTGGCAGAGACATATTTACAGTCACTGCAGTGATGAGATTCAATTCACCCAAAAAATAAGGTAGATAACTTAGCACCAAACAATGTGGCTTGAAAACATACAAAATAAAAATTGCTTGCTCTTCAAAGAATATTTACAAAGCGATTGGAAGAATAAGAATTTTTAAGTACACTGCTCAATATTTAATAAATCAAATGTATAAAATATATTATCAACGTAGAAGGGCTGACTAGCACAGTAACCACGCTTCATTCAGCGAATGTCCAATACCCTCCTCAGGCGCAGTGTACGTGACCTCATGGGTATGTGGACCACATACAAGAATGCACGCACTCAGTCAAAGGGGGAGCTGCTGCAAGCTTGAAAGCCAGAAACCACAGAGCATATCTGCGCTGAAGAGAATGGAATTATGCCAAAAGTAACGGTTTAAAGCTAACCTGAGACTTCCGTACATTTAGAAATAAAAATCAAAAACACCTTTTGAATGACTCATGAGTCAAAGAGGAAATCATAGAGGAAATTGTAGCACACGTAGTGTTTAAAATAATGAGAAAGCTGCATGGTAAAACCACACCTTCCATTCACACATTATTATTTGAAATGAAGAAAGCCCAAGAATTTGAGCAGGAAATCACACTGGAAATTAAAATGTATTTAGAACTCAAAATAATGATCATACCACATAAAAAAGAATTATAGCCTTAAACTCATGCTGTTAGGAGAAATACAGAAATCCAAACAAGTACTGACCTGGGCATCCAACCAAGAGCAAGAAAAGGGACAGAATAATATACTCAGCAAAATCAGTGGAATGAGGTGAAATATTAAATATAAATAAGTAAAGACAATGACAAATGTATAGCTGGTTCTTTGGAAAAAGTAAAAGAAGATGGACAAATCTCTGCCTTGAATAATTCTGAAAATATATAAATAATAGTCAAATGAAAGAGGGACGGATATAAATGCTGCAAACAGTAAGAAGAGGAGAAGATACAAACACTTTACAAAATGTGGCTGGCATGTGGATCAGTGGGGGAGCATGTGCATATATAAGGCCCTGGGTTCAGCTTAGGTACCACACCCACACTGAGAACACGAAGTGAGCCAACAAACAGAACCAGTAGGAGGGCCAGAAGATAGCTCAGTGGACTAAGCACCTGCTTAGGTAAGCACAGGGACCCAGGTTTGATCCCTGGCACCACATGTTGTGCTGGCCCCCTCCTGTGCATGCTGAGCCAACCACCGAGACTGGACATGGTGGCACATGCTTGTAATCCCAGCACTAGGGAGGCTGAAAACAGGAGGATCACTTCAAGTCTGAGCTGCATTGTGAGACCCTGTGCCAAATACATTAAATTAAAAACAAACAAACAAAACCCAAAACCAATAAGAAATCCCCTCAACACCTGCCCAGCCTGAGAGACCAGCCTGAGACAGTGGCCTGAGATAGCGACTAACTCCAGCGGCCTCCTGGATCCCGCCCCAAGCTCTCTCAGTGAGTGGGAATTTGTATGACTCACCAGGCTTCCTAGATCAGTGAGAGTGTGATGAGTCTGAAGGAGAGCCTTTGGCTTCTTCCCACGTGCGCTACCCGGATCCCCACCCCGAAGCCCTCCAAGCCAGTGACTGGCCTGAAACCTCAGGGCCCACTGACCAGTACCTCCTCGGATCCCCTGCCCTAAAGCCTCTGAGCGAGTGGGAATTTCCCAGACTCCCTGGGCATCAAAGTTCAGTGAGTGTAGAACTCCAGGCCTGACATGCTCGAGAGACATTTCCCAGGGATTACCTGCCTCCCCACCCCCTGCTGCCCGAGACCCAGAGCAGCTCAGTCGGTGAGAGCTCCAGGCCTGCCGCACCAGAGAAACATTTCCCAGCGATTGCCGGTCCCACTCCATGGTCTCAGACCCAGTACAGTTCGGCCTGGAGTGAGATCGCCAGTCCCGAAACACCAGAGGCACTTTTCCCCATGATCCCTGGTCCCAGCCCACGGCCTGAGATCCAGTTCAGCCTGGCCTGTGAGTGAGGGCTCCAGGCCCGCTGCGCTGGAGGGACCTTCCCCAGCCTTTTGCAGTTCTGGCCCATGGCCCTGGACCCAGCACAGGCTGACTGACCCAGCACAGCCTACTCGGTGAATAAGATCATCCACTATCCTTTTGGGAGCCCAGCAGACCCACCAAAGTCCAGGCCCACCCACCTAGAGAGCGACCTGGCTGAGACAGGAGGGCTGACTCTGGCAATTTTCCAGATCCTTGCCCCAAAGCTAGCCAAGATAGTGGGAATTTTCACTCCTCACTCTGCATCCCAGTTCGGTTTATGCTGGCCTGACCAGGGAACCAACAGAGGGGAACCACAGGAGCTTCAGCAGAAAGGAACTGAACACAACAGCTAGATCCAGGACAGGCATAACTGGATAACTCAAGCTTAATAGACTGGCACCCAAATCTCATTACATGCTAAGGTTATAGCTGCACCAAAGCTCTACACCAAAGGTCAGAGGTCAGTGCTGTACAAAATGACAAGGACAAGGAGAAAAATGCAATCTCAGGCCTTAAGTCCACCAGAAAGTGCAGAGGACACTAGCTCAGCTGAAATGAATGAATTAACAGATACAGCAGCAAAGGAACAACAGCAGAAAGGTATAGAGAAAATCATACGAGAATTCCTCAAATAAAAAAAAAATCTGAATACATAGTATCTGAAATAAAGACTCAAATCCAGAAACATCAGGTGGAAAAACAATGCTCACCCAGAACAAGTGTAGAGAGCACTATTTCAGCTAAAACATATGAATTAACAACATCTGAAGCAAAGACACAACAGCAGAAAGATCATGAGGAACTCAAAGCAGAAATAAGTTCTGAGACCAAAAAAGAATTCTTTGAAAAAAAAGAATTCTTTGAAATCATAGCATCTGAAATACAGTACAGAAACATGTCTGGAAATATACAGAGGAAACCCAATTTGGAAGAAACACTGCAGAAAAAGAATTAATAACTACCTCTAAAGAAGACATGGATAAAAAAAATTGAGATCAGAAATATGATGGATTCCTTGAATGAGCAATACAGAAAAGAAATAGAATGCATGAAACAGAGTAAAGAGATATAGAAGAACTTAAAATCTCAATCACAACTCTGCAAAACTCTGACAAGGAAGGGTTTGAAAAGAAGAATCATGATGTGTGTGTATGGACAATACAGTTGGGATAGATATGCCGTGCTTCTACGTAATTCTATGAGAGGCAATCACTAATGGTGGTTGGATAGGATATTATGTTGGCTTCTAATACTATGGACTACCACTAGGAAAATAATAATATAGAAAGTATTAATTATTGAATCTTTGATATAATTCAGGTATAAAAAATAAGATACATAAACAGCTACACTCTCTTAATTTACTGATGAGACATCTGCTATAATAATGTCTGTAAGTATAATATCATGTATGCACCTTGTACTATACCAAAACATTATGAAAACAGTTTACAATGTATTAATTTATTGAATTCATCCTGTTGTCTTAAAACTGTCTCATCGATATTTGTACTTCAATAAAATAAAATAAAAAAAAAGTCCCCTCAAAGTTTGAAAGCTAACATGAAATATGCAAATTATTTGACAGGTGTATTCTACCAAAATATTGAAGTCTAATTTTCAACTTATGAAATCTTTCCTAGAATACAATAGCAACACCAGAAGCAGATTACTCCATTTCACATTTTATGAGGCTAGTATAATGTTGCTATCAAAATCATTGAAGGCTTTTACAAAAAAAGCAAATTATAGACAGTCTTACCAAGAATGAATATATATTAAAAGACTCCACAGGAAATAACAGAAAGCTCAATTCAGCAATGCATATAAAAGATATATCATGCATAAGCAGTGCTTTTCCTACGAAGTCAGGAATGACTGAACATAAAAATCCATTACTATGATTAATCCTATTAATTAACATATAAAAGGAAAAAGCTCATGTGATACTTTCTACGGATGGCACAAAAATAGATGAAATTCTCTTAACGTATTAGTAGACAGAAACATTTTTTAATCTGATGAAGATTATCTATAAAGACCGTTTAAACATCAGGTTTAACAGGGAAATTTTAAAAGCATTCTTTTTCAGATAATAAAAGAAAAGTGCCTATTGTGGCCATTTCTGTTTGGCTTTGTACAAAAGGCTGAACCAAGGCAATAGAAAAAGATAAAGATGTAAAGACTTAAAAGGCACAAATAAACTTGTTATTTTCAGGAAATGTGATTATTATATAGACAATTCAGAGAGCTGTAGGTAAATTAGCCAAATTAATGAGCTCATAGTTTTGCATGATGCAGTTGATCAATATTAAAAAAGTCACCTCTCTTTTAATGAATAACTAATTTAAAAGTTAAACTGAAAATGTTCTCCTGTGAGGAAATATTATCAACAAAGGAGCTTAAGACTTATGTCCACATAAACACCCACGTATGCATTAACAGAGGAATTAAGACAGAGTGGCATTGGTGGATAAATAGATGTATCAAGGGAACACAGTAGAGAGCTCAGAATTAGCCTACATAATCAGGGACAACTGATCTATGAAAAAAAGCAAAGGTAATAAAATTAACAAAAATAGTCTTCAAATTGGTGCTGGAACAATGGTATGTTCACAGGCAACAAACAAACAAAAAATCCCCAAAAGAATTGATACAAAGATCTTGTACCCTTCATAAAGAGAAAAGTAACTCAAAAAGAATTACAAATACACATGAAACTATAAAACTCCTAGAAGAAGACATAAATGCAAATCTAGATGATCTTGGACTTTTTATATGACAAGAGGCAGAATCCATCAAAGGAAAAATTGGTATATGAAAAGAAGGAATTGCTAATTAGAACTTCAATAAAATTAAAAATTTCTTCTCTACCATTACATCACTGAAAGAATAAAAAAGACAAGCCATGGAGTGGTAGAAAATATATGCAAAAGTTTTATCTGAAAAAGATTGTTATTCAAAATATAGAAAAAAAATCTTAAAATTCAACCAAAAGAAAACAATTCACTAAAAATAGGCCAAAGACCTTAAAAACATCCTTGCAAAACATCTCATTCAAGAAACAAACAGATGACAATTAGCATGCGAAAGGATGGTCCCAGGCATTCAGGATGCTCTGGGTTCCACTGTGGTGCATAGGTAGCCCCCACTAAAGGAAACAAAACGAACAGAAAAAATGCTCCCCATCCTGTCCTGCTGAAAGGCAGCACAGTGGGCGACTCTACCTACCTATCAGAATGACTCAAATCTAGAAACTGGAAACACTGGACGCTGATAAGCAGGTAGAGCTTTCATCGCTGGTGGGAACAGAAGATGGTACAGCAGCCTCAGAGGACAGTGGAGCAGTTTCTTAGAAGTGTGTTTCTTAAACACACCCTTACCATACAGTCCAGCAACTGCACGCATGGCATTGCCTCAAAGGAGCTGAAGACTTATGTCCGCATAAACACCCACGTACGCATCTTTGTAGCAACTTTATTCAAAATTACCAAAATTTTGAAGCAACTAGGATTTCCTTCCATAGCTGAATGGATAAATTATCAAGGGTATATCCAGATAACAGAATATTATTCAGAACTAAAAAGAAATGTGCCATGCCAAGACTTGGAGGAAAATAAAAGAATATTAGTATGTTAAAGAAGCCCATATAAAAAGGCAACAATTCCAACCCTACGACGTACTGGCAAAGGTAAAACGATGGATATAGCAGTAAAAAAGATCAGTGGTTGCCACGCATATCGAGGGGTAGACAGTGGAGCACAGGGCATTTCTAGGGCAGTAGGAAAATGCTGAGTGAGTCTATGTCATGGGCAATGTGGCCTGAGAATGAACTGTACACCACAGATGTGGATGGCCACTGCGGCTCCGTCCCTGGTAGGTAAAGCATGTGCCATGCTGTGGCTGGTGGTGGAGTATTTGGCAGTGAGGATGGTCATGCGTATGATGGCCAGGAGATAGATGGGAAATATCTCTACCATGTCCTCATTTTTTTAAATTAAATCTGTTCTTAATAAATGGAAATGAAAAACTGCTTTAAAATAGTAAAAGCTCAAACATGCATACACGTAAAGGTTTAGAAAATACCATATTTATGAGCAAAAATAATGTATATATGGTACATAAAAATCAATTTAAGAAACTTTTAACAGGTCTATTCTGGAAGAAACTGTAAAAGTTCATGTACTTTATGAAAAATCTAAATCAATGAATTGTAATATTTTTATAGCGAGAAAGATTCAATTATTATAAACAGGTAAGTTTTCTCAATTTCTATGTAGATTTCACATAATTCCAATACAAGGCCCAACAGGATTTTTGAGAGGGAAATTCTAAAATTTACATGTAAGGGCAAAAGCCCACGAGCACACAGACCCTCCAGAACATTCAGATGTGCACCTTGGGAATAGCACAGATGGGCCGTTTCCTCATCAAAGCCCCGCACTCAGTCAAGGGTGAGGAGGGTGCCCCCACGGGCCAGAACAACAACGTAAAGTGTCAATAAAACAATCACTGCACTTATAGAAACCTGTTTATTACACAGCTGCCACTGTAGAATGGGAAGAAAAGGAAGGATTATCTATTAAATGAAAATGTGACAGGTAGTTATCCAGATGGTAAAATAGAAATTGGGGGAGAAGTCAATTCTAGGTGATTAAAGATGTGCATCTGAAAGAGACTATTCACTTTTTTTGAAGATAGAGGAAAGATATTTACGACTTTGTGAGAACTGATTTCTCAAGTGAGACATAGAAAGTAGAAACTAGAAAGGAAATGGTTGTCAGTTATGTGAAAATTAAAATATTTTCTTTCTCAGCATCAGAAAGAAA
Organism: Ctenomys sociabilis; assembly: GCA_004027165.1. NCBI lineage: Eukaryota > Metazoa > Chordata > Mammalia > Rodentia > Ctenomyidae > Ctenomys > Ctenomys sociabilis. The sequence continues at coordinate 49,393 of PVKA01006236.1, read as the reverse complement.
GTGAAACTATAAGCCATAAACTGGAGTAAGATATTTATATCCTATTAATTGATGAAAAACTGTCAGTAATAATACAAAGGACTGCTAAAATCATGAAAACAGAAACAGTCAGCAGAGAATGGAAGAAAGAAAGGCCAAGACATTGATTTTTTGTTTCACAGGGAGCATAAAAGTCCAATTAATTTGACAAAAGATGATGAATGTCATTTGTAGCCACGAGATGCAAACCCACAGCTAAGTGATAGGTTCCTCCTGCCAGAATCAAAATTTATGTCTGAGACACAAATTTTATGAGGATCTGAAGCCACACTTATTTACACTGTTGGTCTGAGTATAATAGTATGCAACCACCTAGGAAAATAGGTTTATGTTATTTAGTTAAATGTGTCTTCCTAGTATATGGTGTAGCCAAGAAAAGTCTTACATAGGTGTAGCAGGAAGCCGTGCAAGGATTATATTAATTACAAAAAGTGAAAAAGAAGTGCACAGTCTACTGAAGGGTAACTTTCAATCACAGAATGGGAACTGTATAATATATAATGTAGATTATTGCATATAAATCCAATAAATAATTTATGGAAATAAATGAACTAAAGCTTCATGGGCCACCTATGACATATCTCACAGTGGAATGGAAGCTGGAAGGGGTCTGGAAATGTGGGGAGGCAGAAGGGGGGAGAATTGCTGGAGACAAAAGGATCAAGACAACATGGATATCTAGTCCCAGCTCCTCACCAGGAAGGCATCCTTAGGTACCACAAGCATACTTAAATAAGAAAAATGAAAATTAAGAAAGTAAAAGCAAACCAGGGAAGAACGCATGTGGCATTCATTTATATAAAGTTAAAGTGCAAAACTAAAGGACACAGTCAAGAGAGCCGCATGTCTGTGGGCACCCAAGGAGAAATGCGAGTCCATCTTTATTCAGGCTGCTGGCTCCTCAGGGATTGGAGGGTGGGAGGGGACGCAGTAAGGGAGATCAGGAATGCTGAACCATGGTTCATGGGTGCTTGAATCACGGGTAGTATTTTATTCCTGCTACATATGTGAGAAGTATTCTTGCAAACTGTTTTATGTTTAATAAAACCAAGCATGAAATGGAGTACTTTAGAAACATGCTCATTTTGTAGTCCCAAGGTAGCCGTGTCTGAACCACAGAAAGACAGGTAGCGAATTAAGAAGAAACTAGTATTAAAGGATTGTGCTTTTCATTACACAAAAAAATAATGGCCACGTAGTATCCTTTCTGTACACTGTTCAGTCTAAGAAGACATTTTTGTCATTTTAAAGCCCGCTAGATGCAGACTTTCGTGTTATAGGAGTTGTAGAAAGAAGCTAAATCACTCTATAAATGACATTATATAATCATGAAACGCATGCAAATGCTGCTCAACCATAAGGTGACGATATTATAAGTGAAGCTCTTTTTTGCTTATAGAAAATAAGTCTTACGGTGATGGTGGATATATTATACTTCGATGCAACAGGACCAAACCCAAGACCTCAACCTTTGAGCAAAATCCTAGGCCCCGTTTCATCTGCTAAGAGCAGACCTGGAGGGCCAGCTGGATAGCTCTGCGGACTAAAGCACCTGCTTAGGCAGGCAGAGGGACCCTGGCGTGCTGTGCTGGCCCTGCCCACAGGGCACACTGAGCTGGGGATTGAGATTGGGACTGGGTGTGGTGTCGTGCACCTGTAATTGTAGTGCTTGGAGGCTAAAAACAGGAGAATCACTATGTGTCTGATCTGTGTAGTGAGGTCCTGTAGACCCTGTACTAAATACATTAAAAAAAAAAAAAAAAGAGCAGACCTGATTTTCATTCAGACACTCTTTTAACTTGTCTACAAGATTTTTACTGAAGCACTTAGAATAGTATTTCTTTGCTTCAAATACTTCACCTTTGGGGACAAATTAATTCTTAAGTTTCTTTCTTTAGGTTGTTTGATATTTGTATGTTCATTATTCTTTGCTTGTGTTTTCTATTTATATCTCATTTTTAAGCACACTTTACCAGAGATTTATACATCAATTGTGAAAATTTTATCTGTCTCAACTTTATTAGGCAATTTTACAAACAAAACTGTTTTTGTCTTATATCTAGTAATATCTTCTAATTTTTTTTTGTGTGCTTTTCCTGAAATCTGAATGCCACTTCTGTTTCTTATGATGTTAGCATTTTGAGTAACTGGAGAAAAGGATCAGGCATCACAGTGCTATCTCCCATCCTCCTGGTTTTCTGTGCTTATAACTTTGTTTTGTTCGTTCAAATTCTGCAAGGTGAGAATTGAAGCCTCGGCCTTGTGCCCGTGACGCCAGTGCTCTACCATGGAGCCGCGCCTCCAGCCCCCAAAGCTTCAGTGTATCAGTACTAATAGTTGTTAAAATTACCTAGCAGTTACAGTAAAACCTTGCTACTTTCTACTTGTATTCTGGTAAACAAATATATTCACCTAGTTCCTCTTGGTGTTTGTTCTACCTACACTACCTGAACCACTCAAATTTTATTTTATGACCTATTTTAATAGTTTCCTTCTCTTCCCCTAAACTAATACCTCATTCTTTTGTCTTAATAAAAATGTGTCATATTTCCTGATGTGTTCCTTAAACACTCCTGACAACTCTAAAAGAGTATCTATTTTTAATTCCTATTTTTTGGGCTCTGAAGCTCAGCTAAGCGGCAGTGTGCTTCTAACTTCATGTCTGCTATTTTGGAGTTGGAGAGCAGAGCTGAGGTTTTAGAAAATTCAAAATAAGAATGCTTTTGGTAGCCTTCAAATTCCTTTGTTCATTTAATTTTACATTTGTGATGCAAGGGATTCTAGAACCTAGAATATACACCTAGGTGGTCCTCTGAGAAAGATTCTTATCCTCCCCTGTACACTGTCTTGTGCTAGGAGATCCGCCTGTCTGGGGAGCCAGTCCTTACCACTTTCTCATTGAGATTGCTGTCTTCTCAAATGGTTGTGACAAAACCATGAGATCTTGTACTTGGACTCTTGGCTGATCTTACATTCTCCATCAAGCAGAAAGTATTTATCTCACACATACACACACACACACACACACACACACACACACACACACACACAGTAAACACACAATGCTTTTGGAATACTGCTTTTGGCAGGGCTTACTATTCATTTTGAAAGACAAGCAACCTAACTTGTTGTGTAGCTCTGCTAAGATAACTCTTACTTGCTGTTAGCACCCAGGAACCAGAGCATGCCAAAGCAAGGAAGCCAGAGTGAGGCCGATCAGCTGGGGCCTGCTGCTCATCTGACCTCAAGAGAGTGCCGGGTGGGAAGGACACAGGCATTCTTCTATGGCTTGTGTTTAGATGTCCCCTCCAAGACTCATTTGGTCATGGGGCTTTCCAGAGATGGTGCTGGGATCAAGGGTGTGTGATTAGGAAATCAGTCCACTGACTGGTTTGACACAGTTCTGGCTGGGATTAAGGATGTGAGTGCTACATCCACCCTGGGGCAGGCAGCCTGCCTGCAATATATGGGACAGAATGAGCTGTAGTTCTTCCCTCCACTGTTGCTTTTTTCTGCCTTGTGGGCACCATGAACTGTTCTCTGCCATGCTACCCTGCCTTGGAGCCAGTAAAACCTCTGCAAACCATGAACTAAATAAACCCTCCTTTAACCTTGGATGTTGAGTGTTTTGTCCCAGAAACACTGGGACAGTGTTTCATTTGTTTCTAATGAAAGAATTAGCTAAGACAGATGCCTAAGGACAAGCTTTACTGATGGTCTCTCTGTTCCACATGTTCTCAGGCCCAGTAAGAGAATGCCGACCCTCCCAGAATCTACTGTCCAAGTTTCATTGTGTTCTTAACAAAGCCCTGTCTCACTAATTCCTGCAACTAGACCCACAAAAAAGACCCGGGAAAGTCTCAGAGGTTAGCATTTGGTACCTTAACAGTGTTCAAAGGTAGCACTATTTATATTCCCAACACAAAAATACCATCATTGTTACTTGAAATGATTACCAGAATCAACCAGCTTTTTAGTAGTAATTGTGACTTGAGCAATTTTACTGCTCTGGGTTTAATCTTAGGTAGACTGCTGTTAGATCATTATCTGGCTATTTTGTCCATCCCTGATTATGAGAGAGAAAACATATGCAAGCCCTCTATGGCTGAGCCCCCACTCCAGCCTCAGCTGCTGTGTGTTTAGTTTTTGCACAAGAGAAATAAAGACTTGAAATGGTTAAGAACGAGTCATGCTAACAAAGAGAAACAGGCCTCAGCATTTCAAAGCTAGGAAGAACTTTGTGCTCATTTCTCTTTTTGAGCTAATTTCTAATGTTAGTCTGTGACTATATAGCACACATCGTTGTCTTGGGAGCCTTGGAAATCCACAGACCAAGCCATATCTATGGAGGAGACAACTGCCTTAGGAAAGATATTCTGCAGATATTAGTTCTTAATCCCACTGGACACCAGTAGGATCAAGGGAAAAGCTTGCAGTGAACTGGGAATCAGTCTCTGCTTTTATTGTGATTTTCTAAAGTGATAACCTATTATTATTCAGTTTATGCTTTATTTTATAATTATAAAACCATTAAGTCATTCAAATATTGCTAAACCCTGGTCCTAAAAAATTTAAATATATCTGAGAATTATTATCAATTTTTGATAGGCACAAATGAAGAGAGAAAAGGCTAGCTTTAGATGATGAAATATAATAAACATAAAAATAAAACCTGTTTCTCACACTGGAGACAAGCTCAGCTGCATGTCAAGACATACTTGTAAGTGGAATGGATCAGACACATGTGTTTAAATACCACATGGCTTCTTTGGTGTGAGAAATCAAAAGGACAGATAAGGACCAAAATGTATAACAGATATTGTGAAATAGGAGGCAAATGTTCAAATGGGAAAAGGAACTTGGGAGGAAAGAGGGGGAAGGAAGAAATGAAAGAGAAAAAGAACAGAAGGAAAATTGCAAATGAAGCTTTTGTAAATAAAGAGGGGAAGAAAGGTTGAAAGGAGGGAAAGGGAATGAAAAAAAGAGAAGACTCAGGATACACCATGCACAGGTGTAAACTCCTTATGATGACTGTTAGCGTTATGTGCACTTAAAGTGTACCAATCAAATTAGTTAAAAGTAAAATTTAAATTATTTATGTACTGTGACGAAGAACAGTTGTTGATCTTGAACTCGGTAGATCCTAAGTGCTGCTAACTCTGAGAGCAGGTGACTGTGAGCCCGTCAACTTGAACTGCGAAGCAGCTCCTCCCATGGACGCTGTTTAGTTTGTTGTTGGAGCCAGAAGAACAGAATCCACGAGTGTGAAAATCTCCAATATCAACTTGAATATCAACCGTGATCTATAAATAACAGAAAAGTCTTCCATCTTCCCTGCCAAGCCCCTAGCTTTATCTTAAAGATCAGAGATAAAAATTAACCAGTTAAATCTGATCCATGAAATTTTTTTGACTCTCAAGTGGCTCACTTTCTTTGAGAATCAAATGGCATATATATTAGTCTGAGATAAACTAACCCACATTAGCTACAACTGGCTATACTAGTTCCTTTTAGCTAGCTGGCACACATGGGCTGCTTTACAAGAATGACATGAAAAAGGATGAAATATTGTCCATTTTAATAATCTTTGGCCAGTGTGAAAAATACCATTTTCTCAAACTCAAGTAGAAAACTCATTTTATCACCTGCCAGAAAATAAGCATCGTTCATAGAGTTGAGCACCTGCCTGTGGAACTGTAAATCTGTGTGTAAGGGTGCTCAGAAACCTCCCTAGCTGTGTGTCCAGGGAGGGTCAGAAGAGCTTGAGCCAGGCACCTCCTGCCTGTGCCATGTCCATGTCATGACTGCTCCCTCTCCGGCTTCTGCCTGCACCAAACTCACTGGGAGCCTGGTATAGCTGGTGAGTTTCTGAGGTGGGCATCTTTGTGGGGCTACAGAATATGGGGTGCACGTGCCTGGGCCATGATGGGAAGGCTGTTCTGGCTTAAATTTTATTGGAAAGAGCAAGCTTTCCATAGAAGGGTACTTCTCTACATAGGCATCTTTTCCTTGGCTGTATTGTATACATGTACTGTGTGTATTCAGTAGAGACCTTGTTTTTTTCTTTTTGGTATCAGGGATTGAACTCAGGACCTTGCCTTTGATGGGCAGGTGCTTATGCCATTGAGCATTAGCAGCCCTGCAGACCCCTTGTTGAAAATGTGGCCATTGTCTGGAGTCTACAGAGGATACATCTGAGGTCCCTAGGTCTGTGGCATCTTTTCTCATACCTTTAGTCTGTGGTCACTTCACTCATACCTTTAGTGCTCTGCTGTCTTCACCTGTGCTGCCAAGGTTAATTTAGTTCTACTCAATCACTCCCGAGCTGGCTGTGTGGCATGGGAAGCAAGTGCCCTTCCAGCTTTGGGAAGGCACCAATAAGGCAAGTGGAGCCCTCATCCTAAATGCACAGCCAGAGGGTGAGCAGGCCAAGGGGTCAGGCAGGGACCAGCAGCCTCTGGAGCCAGCTTTTCTTGGGCTCAGAATGCAGCCCCTGTGCCTCCCACTTGGCAGAGGGTTGAGCAGAGAAGAGAGAAGTAGGTGCGATGTGTATTCTTTCTACTTCTGTTCTGCAAATGATTCTTGGACTTGGGAGTAAGAATTACAGAAATGGAAGTTAGAGTGGTAGAAATAGCAGGTTCAGTCACTTGTGAAAGCTTTGGTGGTTCCAGAAGCCAGAGCCAAAGATTTTCTGTGTTAATTTACAGAGCAAGGAGAGATACAAGAATGGAACCCAGAATTCATGATAATAATGACAAACCTCTACTATGGGCTTACTGGTTGCCAGTTGTGTGTGTGTGTGTGTGTGTGTGTGTGTGTGTGTGTGAGAGAGAGAGAGAGAGAGAGAGAGAGACAGAGACAGAGACAGAGAGAGACAGAGAGACAGAGAGACAGAGAGATAGAGAAAGAAAGAGGAGAGGAGAGGAGAGGAGAGAAATTGTCTAATGTTCTATAGTATCAAGTTTTGTACTTTTAGATAAAGAATCAGCTACTTCACCAATCACATGTTTCAAAGCTGTTATGACATTAAAATATTCACTCTCAACTTACCCTCTAATTGAAAAGTTTCTAATGGCTATTATGTTTAAGGACAACTATATCTAAGAATCCCACTTTCCATTTTGCCTACAGTTTCTGTTTACTCAGTATGAAAACCAAAAGGGCAGTCAATACAAAAGAAGTATTTCGAAAGGAATGCAGGGCTATTTGATTAATAAGCACAGTGGGAAAGCATGAAATGAAAAATAAATTTCCAGATATTTAATTTTACTGATAATGGAATCATCAAATTGCAGAAAAAATGTTAGGGAGTCACATCTCCATCTCAGACTCTTTCATACACTCTTTACTTTGTCTGTTTTTTTTTAGCTCTTTAAAAAATAACTATTTCTAGCTTTATCAAGAGAAGATTATCAGGATAATAGTGAGAGACATTTTTTTTTTGTCCCAGGGATTGAACTCAGGACCTTGAGCTTGCCAGGCAGGCACTCACGCCACTGAGCTATCTCCCCAGCCTAATGAAAGTCATTTTTTAAGAGCGTTTGGACCCCTGACGATGTTGGTCCTGAGATGGAAAGAAAGCCAGTCCTGCATTCTTTTTGCCTGTTAGCAGCTTCATCATGCCTCTCAAGCCACAGTGCGGTTAGGCGATTCCATAAGGAGAGACTGTTCTTACCCTCATCCTGCCATTCCTGATCGCCGGCCCATCTTCTGCCAGTCTCAGCACATACAGATCCATTTTGTATTCCCTTCCTCCACGAATGCTGAATCCGAATCCTTTAGCGCCCTTCTCCATGTCCACCGTGAAATAATCAAAACCCTTTTGGGAGGGGAGGAAATGGAACAGGATTAGAGAAGCTGTGATGGTCCACTTCTCTGTTCTTTTCTCACCTAGTTACCCCATGACGTTCTCTCTCCTGAGTTTCTCATTTACTACTTTGAGAGCTGTAGCATGTGTGTGTAAATTACAGAGCTGGCTAAAAATAAATTTGAAATTTAATGGCGTCTGACTGTCTCAGTTGCTTGCTGATGGAGGCCTTACTTTGAATATCAAGTTGAAGTTTACAAAATCAATTTCTCTTCAGAAAAGGCAATGTGTCTAAATTTTGCTCATCTTCACTGTCCTTAGGTTCTTCAGCATAAAGATGAAGTCTGATTTGCAGCTTAAGGCCTGGCCTTATCCTAGGCTTGTGCTAGGGTAAGTGGGTACGAGAAGGCCATGGAAGTTGCTAAAGACTTAAAGAGCTCCATTTCTGCCAAATGCCACGATTTTGGCACTAGTGGTACTCTGAAGTCCAGATCAGAGGTGTTTCTTCTTTCTTTCCTGGTGCTTGATATTAATCCAGGACTTTGTGGACGCTAAACAAGCACAGTGTCACTGAGCTACAGCTCTTTTCCTATAAGAGCATTTAAAAAACTTTGGTAAGGGGTTGGGGAGATGTCTCAGTAGAATAAGTGCTTCCCTGGCAAGGACAAGGGTCTAAGTTCAATCCCCGGTTCTGCAAAACAACAACAACAGCAACAACAACAACAAAAACTCCAAAAAAACAAAAACAAAACAAACAAAACCAACTTTGTTAAGGCAACTCATTGGGAGTTGGCTACAGAACACCAGCAGGGATTAGCTCATCCCATGAGTACTGTATACTACTGATGGATGGGTAGACGGATGGATGGATGGTTGGGTTGTTCTGCTTTATTCTGAAATAGATATTTTATCCAGGGTGGTTTTGGGATGCAGGTGTTACCCTGATAACATCACAGGTAGGCACAGATCCACGGATCTCTGTCCCAGAAGGGTTACTTTTTTGTCTCCCTCCTATTTCATTCCTTGCCTTTCAGGCAGTCTTGTCCTGGCAGATGGGACCCTGGGACCAGGTACCTGGGACTGCCTATAGTCGGGCAGCGGGTACTGCCTGGTGTCTGGGGAGTGCTGCCTGTAGTCCAGCAGGGGAGGCTGCCTGTAATCCAAGGGTGGGGGCTGTTGGTAGTCCCCTCCGGGGGGTTGCCTGTAATCCAGCGGGGGCTGCCTGTAGTCTGTGAATGGAGGCTGTCGGATGTCTGGTTTCACATCTTGTCTTGCTTTTACTTCTGACCTGTAACTAAATAAATGGAAAGGGGGTTTTCTTTAGTTCCTTAGCATTCCAAGGACAAGAGAATGATCCCATGACCTCCAGGCCTGATCCAGCCACAAGAGCTATGGTGGCCGCTCCTATTCATCTTGCTGCATATTTAGGATTGTAAGAAGATTAAATAATAAGCATTACTTAAACATCTTTGACAAAGGCCATCTGGTATACTTTCATTTGGCTCTTCAAGAAATCAAGGTAGAATTGTGATTCAACCAGAAGTTTGTGGAAAAAGACTCATGGGTGTCTCTCTTTCATTTAATCTATTTGCAAATCTAGGAAGTTAAGCACTAACTGTACATTCCAAAACATTAATCTGTCGTAACAACAGTAAACCAATTCCCTCTACTCCTTTCTTTCTTGGTCACTTACACACACACACACACACACACACACTCACACACACATTCCTTGTGAGATCATTCATTACTCTGTGACAACATGATTGAAATGATCTCAAATAATCTAAAGGTACCTAGTTAAAGGCTATGGTAAATTGCTAAATTGGATCTTTTGAATATTTTACAAGATAAAAGAGTGGCAGTGGGCGTAATTATGGACTACTTTATGGAAGTAAAAAAGACATTGTTCACTGGTGAAATTCAAAGCATCTTCCACAGAAGTTTTAATATTAGCTATCAGGATGAATAGCCAACATTATTGAAGTCATAAGGTGGAGAGGAAGGCAAAAATGTTAAGGCCCAGCATCTGCCTGTCATTGCTTCTAGATGTTAGTTACAATAAACACAGAGACCAGAAGGATCTGTTGTCTCTCTTTTATGAATCCAAGCTTCTCTAAGCATGAGAGGTTTCTTAATTCTCAAATAGGCAGAAGACACCCCAGACGTACCACTAGGGGATCATTATTTAGGTCAACCTCAAAGTCATCATCATGGGGCCGAGGTCTTTGAAATCCATACTTCATTGCCTGTTGCCATGGCAACACTATACAGTGAGCTATCCAGGAAGGTAGGTAGATTAAGCATACATTTTATAGAATAACAATTTCATTTAACATTAATATGGAAAGTATGAGCAATTGAGAAAATATTTAGCACTAAGCAAAAGTGCAAATATCTTAGAAAAATGCTCAAAGCTCAAAGCAAGTAGAATTTTTACCTTGATGACTACACGGTTTCTTTACTGCTTTATTATCTCACTGATAATGGTTAGTGTCAAATGTTTTTAAAAAGGACTTGCCTGAAGAACTGCTACAAGTATAGCCTAGTATTTGGTGAGGACATGTTGAAAGTACAGGATAATAGATGTGTTAATCTGAAGTTCCTGGAAGGGAGTCAGTAATGTAGTCATTTTAATCAACCCTTCAAATGGGTCTCAGTTTTTGATTAACCTTGCAGAGGGAGACACTCCTTTTGTGAGTTGGATAATTTGGGCTTTGCTTTTATTCCTCCACAGGCCACTCACCTACTGAGAGTGTGCCTACTGGGAACAGAATTATTTAATATTCTTTGAATAAGAAACTTAGCAATGCAAATGCATGTGTTAAACAAAGGAATGGAACCAGGTGGTATCTGCCAGTGTATGTTGGATCCTTTCTAGAAATAGCTTGCATGGTGCTTTGGATGTCATTCTGCCACTGTTCTAGCTCAGTCACTCTATTTTCATGATTTGTATGGCATTGGTATGAAATATCCATTATGTGCTGTTTCCAACCAGATGTGTCACAGGGTATAACAAAAGAGGGAGAAATGCAAAGATCTCATCAAAGGCATAAATGAAAAAGGATTAGCTGAAACTTGCAACAGCTGTTATATCCAGGCCACCAAACACCACAACTTCGTCCTAACCAGTGATGTGTGTCAGGATTTCAAGTTGAGCTGTACACTGAAGAACTGTTTAAGAAGGAAAAGATAATGTTTCATGAGTGTCACTGACTTTGAAGTGAGTGATACAATGGCTAGGTCAAATTCATGTTTTCAGTATGCGAAGCATTTTAAGGAAGACTCAAAATTATTAAAAATAAGACTCCTTAAAGTTCCTTCACTTATGAAAGAAGATCATCAATATAACCTTTTGCAGTTATTAACTCCATTACTAAAGGGACTCAGATGACCAAGCAGACTACTAACAGTGAATTCCAGCAATTTGTTATGGCATGAAGAAGTTCCAGGACCAAGAAACATTGCCTGGGTGGGATTCTATGTTTCGTGGCCCATAAGGGTTTGCTTCCAGCTATGTGCATCTAGGACTCAAGGTCTATGAGGAAGTCAGTTCCAATCCTCTTCCCCTGCCATGACTACTTCAAATCATACTGAAATACCAGTTGCCTTTGCTCGGGAAGGTCAGTTCTACTATGGATACTTAATTTGGAAATGTAGTCCATAGTGTCTCTTTTATTTTTAAATCTGAGAATAGAATTATTTAAATATTCTTTAAATATTTAAATACTGCTCACTCTAACTCTTGAAATAGAAACCTGCAAGCAGATTATTATTATTTTTTTGTACTGGGCATTGAACTCAGGACCAGGCGGACACTTGTGCTGTTGAGCTATATCTCTGGCCCAGATTGTCATTGTCCACCCCACTCTCACATGGGAGCCAGCTTGGTCTGATGATGCAGGTGGCCATTCTTTGTACAGACGCACTTGGCACAGCAGCTGTCTTGGAGACAACTCTTGCCTGATCCAGAAAAAGACCCGGGTTCCCTCTGATCCAACAGGCACAGCTCAGTGCAATGAGGAAGATGTTTTTGTGAGCCTGAATCTCTTCACTCCTGCACCAATGAACTTCTACTAACAATGAAGGATTTAAACCAGGAGATCCAAGCTCTGGCCCGTGAAAACCCCTGGAAATGGAACAAGCACTCCCCAGGGTGTTAGTCCTGCAGCTAAAGAGAACTCTGGGCCAATACACTGGTGATTTATAAAAACCTGAATCAGAGCAACCTTTTAATCTCAGAGTTAAGACATATTTTATTCTGTAGTTAGGATCAGAACTTCTGAAGACTAATGCTACATTAGAGGCAACAGTGTCACAAGGATAAGGTACAGCAGATAGGGACCCACAGTGGCCTTATTGAGCTTTTATCTCCACAGCACACTCTCACGCTCAGACTTTCCCCATAAAAGCAGCTTTCCTGGAGAAGCAGGCTTCCTCAGGGGCAGGGAGACAATTATCCACTCCAGGATGAGGTTGCCTGCCTAAGCTAGGTGCGGGGCGTCCTTGCACTCTGAATGTGTTGGCAAGATTAATCCACAGGAAGGAAATCCAGAAAAGGGGCTGGAAGCTGGCCCAGAGATTGCTGGTCTCTTTTTACTCCCGCTGAACGCAGGAGGACCTCGGGGAAACAGGTGCACCCTGCTGCACTCGAGTAACACAGGGAACCAGACGCACCTGGGCTCATTATCGAGCACCCGGACTTCCCCTTTTCCACAAGCTACCAAATTTTCACCTCTGCATCGCTTGCCCTGCAGGCCTTTTCTCTGCCCTGGCATTTGCTAAAAACACAAGCAGCGGAGGCCAGCCTTACATTTACCTTTCCCAAAAGCACCCGAGTAGACAGGGGCTTTGCAGGAATGCCTCCTGCGTGGCCCAGGGAAAGGCTCTGCTTCATGACACTGTGAATGATGAACCCACTTTGGGAACTGTGGGAGTCCAACACCCCGTCTCGCGCATGCCATCTGCACAGGAGGCAGGACATGAAGCAGGAGCTCAGCAAACAGGGAGACCAGGGGACGTCTAGTGTGGAGAGGCCTGACCTCGGGGCTACTGTGGAGTGGTTTGCTCTCCTGCTCCTGAGAGCGCAAGCAGCATATGGACATACACCTCTGTCTTTGTCTGGAGGGCCCAGCCCAACCCAGGCTCCAGTTCCACGTGGTCACAGTTAGCAGGCAGTGCCATTTTTTCCATCACATTCTTTCTCTGAGTTCCAAGTGCCTAGTCATGGTGGTTCGTGGTGCCTGTGCACGGGGATCAGACGCCCTCAGGTGGGAGGACACCCCGAATCCTCCCTCGTCTCTGCCTGTGTGGGCCAGAGGATTCTGCAGCCGCTCCACACTGTTGCCCGCTCTTGCTGCCCCGCCTCCCTTTTGCTTTCTCATGGGGCAGCAGAGACCTTGCAAAACAAATTCTGTGGTGTGAGCCAGCAGCTCTAGCTGCTCAGCGACTGCCCTGGACCCAGAATAAAGATCAAACCCCGCAACGCGCCCACAGAGTCGCCTGGGGTAGGCCCTGGATGCGCAGACCAAATCACATCAGCGTCACTTGTGCCTCCCTCCAAAGCCCCCCTCTGGCCTCATCTCTGTTCGTCTCGCCTGGTCCTCATAGCATGAGATCTTTACTGGGACAGCGCATGGAGCTCTCCAGGAAGGGCAGGCACTCGGTCACATTCAGCTCCACGCACTCGCATCCTACAGGGCTCCATGCTGCAGCCCAGACCACAGGAACTCGTCTTCCCGGCCTGTGTCCTGGGCTGTCCCCTAGCCTTCCCTACTCTTCCCTGGCCCAGGTACCTGTTCTCATGTCCTTGTAGCTGGAGTGGCTGTGGAGGCGGCGGCTGGGCCACAGGGCTGCTGGGGGCAGCCGGGGCAGGCTGGGCCCCCGGGCTGTGCGGCTGGGCCATGGGGCTCTGCTTCTCGGAGCTGGGGGCCGAGGCCGGGCTGCTGAGCTCTGTGGAGGGAATCAGCCGCAGAGGTCAGGGTGGCGGTAGACAGGTCTCCTCCCACGGCGCCAGGCTGTGCTCAGTTCCTTTCTGCTAGGTTTCAGACAGCAGGTGAAATACACCAAGCTCAAAACTCACCCCCAAGGGCCGGCCAAATAGTTCAGCGATTAAAGCCCCCGCTTAGGCAGACACAGGGGTCTCAGGTTCGATCTGCCTGTTGTGCCCGCCCTGACCCCCAGGGCGCGCTGAGCTGGCCACTGAGATTGGGCGCATGGCTCTTTGGGAGCCTGAACACAGGCAGATGACTAGGCGTCCTATCTGTGCAGTGAGACCCTATAGACCCATACTAAAAATACAAACAACAACAATGGCAACAACAACAAAAAAACAAAAACAAAACCACCTTGGAGTGAGGACCCCTTAATCAGGCCATGCGACCCAGTTGGGTGATAAACTCAAAAACCCAAACAAAAACTCAAACCAAAGAAACAGTAAACAACAACTCAGGGCAACCAACCACCCAATACAAAGTTCTGTTAAAACTTGGAAAAAGAACTCAGAAGAGAAAACTCCAAAGCGTACCCTATTTCCCCAGCACTGCTTGCTGTGAGAGAATGTTTGAAACACCGCAATGAGGAGTCTTAACAGTCTTCCCAAGTGTGGGTAAAGAACTAACCATAAAACGGTAAGTGGTTTTACAGTCTCGTCCTCAGCCTCTTTTAGGAAAAAAGGCTAAGAGCCACAGCTCTCTGCAGAGAAAAGACTCGGAAAGCTGTTTATTTTTTTTCCCCTCCAATACTATCAAATTCACAAGTGAAATTATCTCTGTATGTTGGGATAAGGATAGGAAAAACACATTTCAGACTGGGAAGACTGAGTGCACTGGAGTTTTAGGACGCAGTCGTGCTGACAGTTTATTTTCACTGAATATTTTATATACATCTGTATCTATAGGTAACAGCTAAGAACCCTCAAAGTCATTGAATTCTCTTTTCCTCTCACTGGGGGACAGGAGGGAGGTAATCTATTGGCATTCCATTATAAGCCACTCTTTCCTCTTTTCATTGCCCCAAAGATTTTAAATTTCTCTCCATTTTGATTGGATTTCTCAGCACTCTTGCCAGTTTGGCCCGGAGAATTTCCACCCTGGGGGGTTGTCCTGTGTATGGGGTATTTAGCAGCAGTGTTGGCCTCTACCAACTAGGTGACAGGTGGCTGGCTCCTCACCCCAACCACGGCAGTCAGAAACATCTGCAAGGATCACCAAATGTCCTCTACAGGGACACAGTCACCCAGGTTGGGCACTATTGCTGACAATTAGTCAGATGGCTGTTTAGCCATTTTACTATCTCCACATCGGACAATCCTAAAGCAAGTGAGGAGGTGTCTGAGCCAGACACAGGGCCATGTCAAGGGAGGCCACGGCTTCTGTGTGATGCAGCCCGGCTCACTTACCAGGAAGCGTGAGGAACAGACTTCTTCAGTGTCACCAATGAGCCAGCAGCTACCAAACAGGATGAACACTTGTGTGTGGAAATGGGGATGCATGTGAATCAGGACTCTGAACTCTGGGCCCATGAAGGCAGGATTGCAAGGTAGGAACTGAGCTGCCCATGTGGGCATTAGACTTGTTATCAGATGAAACATTTCCTAAATGAGCTCTTTAGACCATACAGCATCTTTAAGCTTTTCAAAATCAATCAAACTTTGAAGAATCCTCCAGAGAGTAATTGTTAATAATGTATAGGGTTTTTTCCCCCTTTTTTCAGGTTTAACTCTATCTGCTTTGAGAATGAGTTTGGGTTTAATGTGACCTTAAAAATAGTGCTCCAGGACTCAGGAAAATTTTAGAAAATCCAGTGGCTTGGGATTCTCACCCCAGCGAATGGAGCTGCCTCTGGCCCTGACAGTGCCCTGGTGACAGCTGTGTGGCTGGCAGGTGGAGGAGCCCCCCATGACTGTGCCCATGTCTCCCAGCAAGGCTACCGCAGGCACTCACCCTCCTGAGGAATGATGCGAAGGGTGACACTGAGGCCCGCATCCTTGATGAGCTTCACGATGTCAGCGTGAGGCATGTTGATGATGGACTGGCCATTCACCGCTAGGATCCGGTCTCCCACTTTCAGTTTTGCACAGCGATCTGCAGGGCTTCCGTCAATGATGCGTCCGATTTTATGGGGCACAGCTAAAAAACCCCAACAGAAATAGGAGTCAGGGCCATCACCACTGCACAGCAAAGCAATGCCGGAATTCTTCCCCTGGTCAGCATATTTTCTTTTAGAGATCACAATCATTGCTATCAGCTGTGGTCCTGGGTAAATGATTGGGACAGTATTCCTAGATCCAAGTGTTTATGGTGATGAGCCAATCCCCAACAGCATGGCCAGAGCTTCTTCAACTGCAGGGTACGCCAGTCACCCAGGCATTAAATGCACAGGTGCACAGGCCTCACGCAGAGACCTGACTCCAGGTGACCAGACAGGATCTGAATGTCACAGATGCCTAAGAAGGTCCTGGGGGATTCCAGCACACAGGAGGATGGGATATAGGACCATGGCTACAGAACATTGGGCCTCAGGAGCTTCTACTCAGGGACAGTGATGCAGCTTCAGAAAGATAAAATAAAGGCTGGGAATTTAATTTCTATCCTTTCCTGTTTCATTGAGAGGAGGGATAAAGGAAAGGAGGAGTTAAGTGCCAATCCAGTGGCAGCCACACAGAGCAGCCATTACAGCCACTTCCACCCTTCCACGGCTTGGTTTAAAGGGGTGCTTGCCTTCAGCCCTGCCTCTCCTTTCTCACTGACTATCATGTGGCATTGAGGTCTTGCTGATGTCTGGTACATAATGGATTTCATCAAATCTGAGATGCTACTGGTAGCATGATAGACCTTTATTTTATTTTATTTTTACACATTTATTTTAAATGCAAGAAGAAAGAAACCCCAACTCTGCCACTTAAACAGCTGTGCTCCATTGCCTGTATAATGCACTCAATTAATGAGACATTAAAATATAAAAATTTAAGCATTGATGTAGCATGATGCTAAAATAATGAACATTTGTTTTCTTTTTATTATATATTTATATGTGGAGCAAGAGGCAGAAGCACAGGAAGATCCTGGCTGGTCTCCTGCTTTAGTTTTGCACAGCAATCTGCAGGGCTCCCATCCTGGATCTTTTTTTTTTTTTTTTTGGCAGAACTGGGGATTGAACTCAGGCCCTTGTGCTTGCTAGACAAGCACTTATTCTACTGAGCTATCTCCCAAGCCCCAGGAGCTTATGTTTTCATGGCAGGTTCACTTCTGCTCCAGGTACTCGGCTATTTCTGGGGTCAGATATCAAGAGCACACGGGGTCCCTGCCAGTTCTGTCAAGGAGCTCAAAGTCCAGGAACCTGCTCCTTGTCCTTTCGCCCTTCAACACTGCTGCCTGGACACACAATCACCTGAAATGATTCTGTTGTTGCTCACTCTGTGGAATCAGGCACTGATTTAATCTGCAGAGTGAGGGAAAGGCTCAGCTTACCGTCCATGTGCTCCAAGGGTGTCTGCTCCAGAACATTATTTCATACCATGATACCAAGGATGGTTAGTGAGTTAATTAACCAGCTCCTTGTATCCTCTCTATTACAAGAGGTTAGGGGTAGCATATGAAAATATTGGCTGAGCCTGTGTCCCTGAAATGAAACTGATGGTGCATATGTACCATAAGCAGTAATGTTTTAATTATCTCTTCAGTATTTCTGATGTCACTAGTGATGTGTACATGTCTGCATGTGTGTGTAGGTACCAATGTGTTTATTTCCATGTGAGGTAAGCCTATACTACTTCTAAAATTGAAGGAAGATTACTTGCTATAGGGCCACACGGAGCACCGTCACACGATGTAGCTGTCAGGAAAACAGCTTTGTTTAGAGAGAGAGCTGGATTTGGGGGAGGAGAGAAACACTGGATGAAGTCAAGCATCTTTTTCTGATTTAATGCAAAAATGTTTTAGGTCTTGATAGAAAAATACTAACTTGTAAGTAAGAATTACTGAAAGGGAAATCAACATGTCATAACTCCCTCAGTTATCTGTTATTATATAACTAGTTCTCCATATGGTTTATACTTGCACGAGTGTGCACTGTGTTATGGGATAGATGTATATATAGTATTCTACCTATATTAAAATATATAAAATAGTTCTCAACACTCTTTATTCTTTATCCAGAACTATACAGTAACTTCTCTAACCTTCTGGATTATGGTCTTTATTATTTTTTCATATGCTTTCTAATACCTCAATGCTGGAGGTATTAGAATATTTTGTTTGTATAACTGGAAAATATTTTACTTTTAGTTTACAAAAGTGTTTGCTAAGTATAAAATTCAATGAGGACAGATGTTTTTTCAGTCCTTTGAACAAATAAGTCTAGTTTCTTACCCACTTGCTCTTTTTATTTTTTAATGTGGAATAAGATGCTATTTAATTTTTTTCTTCTATAGCTAATATTTTGTGTATATGTTTTAATGATTTTTTTTCTTTATAGTTAGTTTTGGATGATTTCATTTTTGTGTATCTTGGTATGATTTTATTCATATTTTTGTGTAAAAGGTTCATTATTCTTGGAAACATGGTGCTATAATTTTAACTAAATTCAGAACTTTTAAATCTTTAAATATTTATTGCCCACCCCTTTCTACTTTGAAAATTCCAATTATACGAATATGTTTCTTTATTTTTGCACAGAGAGAACTATTATATGACTGACTTATAAACTCCTTCTTCTTCATGTTTATTTTAGACCATTTTTATTGTTGTATTCACTTAAATTTGTAAAAAGTTTTTTACAGTGTGCAATCTATTATTAATCTCATGTTATGTATTCATTTTAGAAAGCTTTTTCTAAAATTCACTCTGTCTACATCTTGTTCACTTTTCAATATTTGTCTACAAGTTTTAATTTGCTATATAATCATTATTATTTTCAATAGTTAATAATGAGTACAAAAAATAGAAACATTAAAATAAAAAAATAGCTGTCAATGAATCATACAAGGTCCCTGATATCATCAAAGAAGAGAAGGCACACAGTGGCTATCAATTCACCCAGGGCTCTGCAGGGCAGCAGGGCTTGGAGCCCGGGGCTCACTGCAGATCCTAAACTGTGGCCCTTGTTGGGTGCTTCTCTGCCTCTCCTCTTCTGCTATCTCTGACCTCTAAATGACATCTTGATTTGTGAGCATCTGGTGTTTTCATCTGGGACCGCAGCTATTTCCAAGCCAGGAACCCAACCCACTCCACCACTGATTCTGATAAGGGGAGGGGACCCCAGACCTTGGCTTGCTGTGATGAAAGGAAAGGAGAACCGGAGAGTCTTCCTATCCTGGTTGGCTAGGGCCTCGTGGCTTAGTGCCTTTCTTTGCTAATAGTAATTTATTTGGGTATTAGGAATGCTGGCATTTGAGATGAAAACGTAAAGTATACTTCAAAGCACAGACAATATTCCGGATGCTTGCTGCCTTGACTCATTCATGCTTCTTCTTTCTTCCATTTTGGGGGATTATTTAGAATATACTTGGCATAGCACCCCAAATTCTTCAACAGACACCTCTCTCTCTCTCTCTCTCTCTCTCTCTCTCTCTCTCACACACACACACACACACACACACACATGGACACACAATATGCACACAAAACTGTGTGCTCAATAACAATAAAAACAATAAGTCATGATTTGTTAATTTTCAGGCATTGTGCTAGGTACTTCTTTTGAATCCTTATAGTAGTATTGTGAAGTAGCTGTAAAAAGATGCTAATGTGTGTTCCTGTTAAGAAAACAGATATGTGCTATAGACTATTGCAGACAACATACAAATCCCTGTCATTGCTTCAGACCTTAGGGCTATTCCCTTCTTTCCTGATACGGGGAGGACAAGAGGAATATGAACTCCAAGGAGCAAGGGCAGGGACCCAGGGACAGATCACAAGAAAGTACTGCTCTGTATTGCCATCAGTTGTTCACCATCAGACTCTTAGTTCCAAGGCCACTTTCATCTTCTCAGAGTAGTTAGAACAAAAATTAAAGGAGTAGAAGCTGACCCTAGAGAATGCAAATGAGAATAAATTTTTGGGTAGCTCCATGACACAACTGAGCAGCTTGCATGAAATAGAAGTAGACACATGACTTAAAAACGTGTATTCAGGAGTTGGAAGTACTTGACACAGCTTTGTGTTGCTGTCTTGTGCGGGCATTCTCGTTACCAACAACATGTGGAGCTCTTGGCAGTTGAGGCAGTCTCAGGCCTCTGCCCATCACCCCCTCATCTGTAAGTGCAGGCAGTGCTGATGGGCAACACACCTTTGACAGGGGGTGTCCCTGCTGAGCAGTTTCTCTGGGAACAAGATGCTGCTCCATTTGCTGGGTGGTCAGGTCTGCAGAGCTTCTGACCCGTGTGCTTCCTGCACAATGCTAATGGGATTACAGAACAAGGAAGAGGCGCTGACCTTTGTTTCTATTATTGGCATGAATGGTGCTCATTAATTCTGAGAATTGATGACCAAGATAACTGCTGGAGTGCAGTCCATTTCGATTGTGTGCCTGGAGACATCATCTGTCAGGCAGCAACGGAAATGAAGCCTTTGGATCAGTCTTCTTGACAGTGTGCTTAGGATGCACAGCTATTTGGGAAAAGTCACCACATGTCAGCTGGCTTGGGACACACTGACATTTGGGAAAGAGAAGATATGTCACTAGTCAGAAATGTTAATTGAAAAAATCACAATTTATAGGAAAAGCCATGTGTCTTTTCTATTTCATTATTAATTTCTGGGTAGAACACTACATTTATATTGCAATTAGTTTCTAGTCTTCCACTGGAAACTTACTCTTCTGGCATTGCATTCCTTTTAGTAGGAACCTTCTGAGGTAATTAGTTTGATGAATGCTCTCTGAGTTCTAAACAGCTGTTTTTGGGATGTCTGGGTGCACCGTCACAGGGAATAGTATGTCTCCCCTCTTTGCTGTTGAGTTCTCTTCTGGGGCCTTTGTGACCCACCCAGGTTCTTTGGCTCCTGTGGACTGACAGTCACAGGACTCTCCTAGCTCAAGCCCCGCTAGGAGGACAGGATGATTACCTGGTGGATGCCTCTTGCTTAGATGAAGAATTTGTAGTGAAAAATCTTGAGGGAAGGGTTCATTAGCTCCTTCTCTGCTCTTTCCCCCTCTTCCCCTATTACTTCCTTGTTGTTCATATGCATTTCATTTCAGAGGAGAAAAAAGCTCTGTGGCTCATGTTTACATTTCATTATCTCCTTGTTAACAGACCCCTCAAAATGGCCTTATAGACCAAGGGAAGCATTTGACAGGAAAAGTGGATTTTGCATCAATCAAGTCAAACTTGCAAGAGACATTTCTGAAATGAGGGCGACATCCAAGAAAAGCACCTCAAGGGCAATCCACAGCACACACTCATTAGTTCACAATTCCATCAATTTGTGAAGGTTAAACCACATGTTGTCAGCTTAGGGAGGCAGGGGAAGTTTGTTTGGGTTTAGAATTTGTGACTTGAATGAGATGTTTTTCTTTTTAAAAATTAGATGATTCCTACTGTTTTTCTTTAAAAAAAATCTCTAGAAATCATTTATTGTCTACTTTTCAAATTACGGGTTGTGGCAGGAGGACCAATCTGTTAACTTATCAGTCCAAAGAGATCTACATAGCATTTGCTTAGCAACTGGTAGTGTGCTAGGTGCCCCAGGGGAGACGCTAACAGGAACAGCACATGGGATTTGCCCTCAGGAAGTAGACAGTCAGGTTATAGAAACTTGGAATAAGGATACAAAAATATTTAAAACAAAGCAGAAATCCACAGGAGAGACCACTTGTGACAAGAGAGAAGAAGGGAAAATTCCTGCATTCACGCACGGACTCTGGAAGTGGCAGGAAAAACAAAGGTCCCTCTGAGCAGGAAGGACCACAGTGCTCCTGCCCAAGTGACAGCTTGTTTAGGGAACAACTCAGGATGAGCAGGGGGCTACTATCAAATCTGGCGAGGGATGAGTAAAGACAGAGGCTTTGCAGGCCAGGGTCCTGCAGCTGCCCTGGCTGAGCTCCCTGAGAGGTGCGAAGAGCCCCGCTCCTAGGGTGGAGGTGGAATGCATGAAAGGTAGGAAGATGTCACAGCGATCGATCTCGCCAACCATGGTGCGCCAGAGCTGCCTTTCTGCCTTCAGAAACCCGAGCCTCACATTATTCTCACTTGCTTTCCATCTATCTTTCCTAGAAGGCCTGGTGCAGCGTATTCTGTTGCGTGAAACCCATTCAGCTAGATGCTGTCCTTCCCTGGCATGTGACACGGTGTCCTTTGAGGGAGTTTTGTTTTTGTTCATCAGGGGGTGAAGAGGTGAGAAAAAGCCCATGTGTTCTGTATTTTTAACTTTTGCTTGGTAAAGTAAGACAGGCAGGCTGCGTGACTTGTTTTCTGCTAGAAGTCTGTGAAATTTAACTTTCCAAAAATGAAAACGTCTTCCCTAAAATCATAGCCAACTCTTTCGCAAAACCCCAAATGGAACAGCTGGTGTTTTAAGGACTGCAAATTCCAAAAGCACACTTTCCCCCCAGCACCCATGAGTCATTCTCTTGTGGTTGAACAGTTTGGTTACCTCGCAGTTGGTAACAAGCAGATGGTCAAATGGGAGCATGGAAATAGGGGCCCCCAAAGGCAAGTGGGGAACCCATATTTTTAAGGTTAAAAAGGATCATATAGAAAATAGTAATTACAGGGCTAAACAGGAAGACAATTCCTCTGTCGTTAACCACTTGTGCCTTTATTTTGCACCAATAAATAAATTGATCACTGGATACTGAGAATGAATTGGAAATGGAAAGAAATCTCATTGCATTAGGAATTGTAATTAAAGGTCACACGCATGCTTCTACTCAGGAACATAGGTTGGGCTACAGAAGTCTTGTTGTTTGGACAGATTTGCCAGGCCTGGGGCCAGGGTCAGCTTCCGGTGAGGGGGGTGCACCTGTGTACTGCCACCGGTCTCCACATGCAGCAGAGCCAGGAAGTTGACTTTGGGGTTCACACTCTTAGATTTTCAGCAACGTCTCTGCATTTTCAGCTTTTACCAAGTCCTGCAAATTATGTAACTGCTTCTAGGTTCCTAATGTCTCTCTTTATTATATCACTCCATTGTTTTTAGAGTTGGAGAGGGATATGGAAGTGAGAATATGGTATAGTTACCAAGAAAACGCACCAGAAGGTGGGTGGTGGGGAAGAAGCAAAGTAATTCTTTAATCTTATGGCTGTATATTTTATGCCTAGACATAGCACGAGAAAATATAGTTCAAATAGTTTTTTTACAAATTTTTTTTTCAAGTACCCGGGATTGAACTCAGGACCTTGTGCTTGCCAGGCAAGCACTTATTCTACTGAGCTATCTCCCTGGCCTTCAAATAGTTCATTCTTCTCTTTTTTTTTTTTCTGTTGGATTCTTTTTGTAGGATTGAACCCAGGACCTTTGCACTGACAGTTATATTCTAGCCACTGTTTTATTTCTCATTCTGAGATAAGGCTTTGTTAAGCTGTCAAGTTGCCTGGACTGGGTTTGACTTTGAACTTCCTGGCTTAACCACACAGAGAGCTGGGACTTTTCAGGTGTGAGCTGCTGTGCTCTGAGAAACAAATTCTTAAACACTGAGCTATATTCTAAAAGTATAGCTCAGTGCTGGGTCATATGCTTAGGTCTGGGTTCAATCCCCAGCACCCCCTCCCCAAATACACTGATTCAAGAGATCTAATGATTATCTTGATTTCCTTGTACCATTCTGAAATTATTCTCATGGAATAAGTTCATAATTGAGTCATTTACAAAGCACATGCTCCTCTGTAACTCTCTAGGAGGTATTAATATTTGCTATTTGTAAATATTTCAGGAAGTTTCTGCAGCCATTTCATGTAATTTCTTTCCTCATAATCTGATGAAATGTCTAGATGTTAGTGCAGTGTATGAGGTGTGAGTGACCAAAGAATGGAAGAAAAAATCCATTCATCCATACGGAGACAGAAAATCTGGTCCTATAGAGTCAAGTATCAACTCTGTTCAGGCTTTTTTTCCTCATTTCACCCCAAAACCTAAAAATGGATACACATTTGTATCATTCAGTACAACCAGTAAGCCAGAATTTCTAGTCAAGAGGTACAAGGTGAAATTCTGTACTATTTATCTTGAGTAGGTTTGGTGAGCAGAACCATACAACGTTTAGCAAACTTTGCTAACTGAACAGGAAGCTGGATCAGCAATGATGGAAATAAATTCAGAGAAATTTTACTATTAAAATATAATTAGTTTCTTTCCTGAAAAGCACGAAAACAGGTTATTTTATCTTTAATAAAATGACTTCCATTCAGATCAAGGACTGGATTGACTGCTGGACTCCATATCATGTGTACCATCTTTTTGAAGAAATTTACCTGTATTTTTCTCATGTCCAGAGACTCTGAGACTGACATTAAGGGCATTAGGTAGCTGAATCTTGAAGCAGAAGTTTTAAAGCAGTCCAATGTTGTGGGTGTCCTGCAGTTCTGTGCTGGAAATTTAACTCAGATGTTTGAAGGCAGGGCCACTGGGAGATAGTTCGGATGAGACAGGCTGGGATAGCAGCTCCACAGTGGCACCAGCGTCACAGGAAGAGGGGGACCTGAACAGGCATGCTTCTCGTTTCTCTCGATATCATGCTTTGCCACATTACTGTGCGGCTCACAGGTTCTTACTAAATGCCACTCAGACTCCAGAGCCATGCCTGGGACTACCTGACCTCCAGAACCATGAGCTAAGTAAACCTCTAATCCTTACATGATCTTAGATGCTTTGTTATTCAACTGAAAATTATCTAAGACAAGTGTCACACTCTTGTCCAAACGTTCAGCTCTACCTTGCAAAGGGCAGTGCTTGTTTACTTTCATGATGACAAATGTAGCCCTGAAAAACGAGTATCTTTTTATTTATAATTTATTAACAAGGACTATCAAGTCATTAGAAACTACTGGTTTCTTCTACAAAAGGAAAATTTTGTATAAAAATTTAAAATTCATGCCACAATGTAAAAAGCACCAATAAAACACAATATTATGTTTTTTATTGATTAGAAATACCTTATAATGAAAGCAATTTACTTGTATTTAATATAAAAAAATTGAATGTAACCAAAATATTTAGGTTGAAAACTCTATTTTCCTGCCTAATCATCCCACTACCATGTCCTCTTGAGTTCTGTGACCTAAAGGCAAATATTTAGCACTCCATGTACTTACTTCAAGGGGAGGTGATCAGACAGAACTTAGGGGAAGCAATTTAAACATAATTCCAAATTTAATATCTGCTTAGCTACACAGACATAATGTTTGCCCTTATGGTCTAAAATACAAACCCATTAGTTACAAAAGTTTGTCACCTGCTAAATATCACTACTCATTAGTGTTCTTAATTGCAGTTATGTAAATATAAAACTGTAACTGTCTTAACCACATAATCTCTCTTGGGTAAGAATATCGGTAGGTGCTAAGGCAATAACTGCACCAAAGGTGTACATCACAGGTCAGAAGACAGTGCTATGCAAAAATGACAGAACAAACTGCATTCTCAGGTCACGAGCCCACCCAAAACAAATGCAGAAGATACTAGCATAGAAGAAGTTGCAAATCACATAGCTGAAACCTTTGAAATTGAAGTAAAGAAACAACTGCAGAAATATATAGAGGAAATCAGATCAGAAATCATCTCTGAAGTAAAAAGTAAAGAAGCAAAATATTTAGCTTTCTTGCCATATTTCTAATGAATATTCTTAGGCTGCTCTTTCTCCACTTACTGATCTTAGTGTTTATTTCCTTTGTATTACAGTATGAGATTTAGCCTTATGCTGACTCTGGGTTGACTCTTAAGCTGCTTCCCACTTTCTCTTTATTTCAGAAGAGTTTAATCACTATGTTTTGGGTAAGTCAGTTATCATTTAGGGTTGTATCATATAAATCTTTTCACTAGCATTTTTTTTTTTTGTCTTTTTGAGACAGGGTCTCACTATGCAGTTCAGGCTGGCCTTAAGCTCACTTTGTGGCTCAGGCTGGTCTCGAACTCACAACAATCCTCCTGCCTCCGCCTCCCGAGTGCTGGGATTACAGGCATGCACCACCACACCCGGCTTCACTAGCATTTTTGAGATCATTTCTTTAACACTTTCCCCTCCTGATGCAGGATGAAGATCAGACCCCCACCCGCTGTTCCCACAGCGACTTGACCCAGTACCCAGCCCAGTCCCTGAGAACCTGCCCCCCAGGGACTCTGCTTCTTCTCGGTCTGCTGCACAGCGGCAGCCTAGGGATTCGGGCCGCCCTCCATGGTGGACCACACATTTCGCTAAACCTCAAGTTATCTTTTTGGTTTTTACTTTCATTTCCTCAGAGCATATTCTACAATAGCTTTCTAAGAATCAGTTCACAGAGGAAAATAATTTTTTCAGTCTTTAATGTTTAAAAATTTATATTTTTTCCTTATTTGATTGAATTCTTCAAGAATGCTGGATTGTATAACATTCTAGATTGAAAACTAATTTTCCTAAGAAAATTTCAGGCATTTCTCTGTCTAGCATATCATGTCATTACAGCTTGCTCTCTGTTGGATTCTGCGTCTGTAAATTCAAGCAACTATGGTATCAAAATATTCCAGAAAAAATTGCGTCTCCAGTGAACATGTTCAGGCTATTTTCTTTGTCCTCATTCCCTGAGCAATGTAGTTTGCATAACATCGTGTTAGGTATTATCAGCCCTCGAGAGATGACTGAAAGTGTGCAGGAGAGTGTGCAGAAGTTAGGTGCAAATACAGCATACATGGATTATTTATTTACTTATTTGGTACAGGGTCTCACTACACAGTTCACACTTGTAGTGATCCTTGTGTCTCAGCCTCCCGATGCTGAGATTACAGGCATATGTCACCATATCCAGTTTCAGGGCCAGCCCAGAGCACCTGGATGGGGCCCACACAGCATGGGGTACTAGGGATCGAACTTGAGTCCTTGTGTTTACCAGGCTGACACTGAGATTGCTGAGCTACTTCCCCAGCCCAGAGCATCCATGGATTTTGATATTCACTTGGGTTTCTGAACCAGTCCCCAGTGAAAAATAAGTACATTGAGCACTCAAGGAGATTTTTTTTTGTTCCTTGTATGCCATTATATTATTTATTAGATAATTTCTGTTGTGTTTCTCTGGTCTCTCTTGAACTTTTACTACTCATGGACTTCCTGAATTGGTTTGCTATCTATTTATTTTTAATTTTAATTAATTAGGCACAGGGTCTGGCTATGCAGCTCAGACTCCCAGAGAGACTCCTGTCTTGGCCTCTCCAGTGCTGGGACTATAGGCCTGCAACACCATGCCTTGTTTCAGAGCTAGCATGGTGCACCAAGGGTTCCAGGGCCAGCACGAAATTCAGTACAGGGCATCAAACCCAGGTCCTTGTGCTTGCCATATGGGCACTTAGATCACTCAGCTATCTCACCAGCTGGGTATGCTAATTATTACTTCTTATATACTCATATACGTCCTGTTTCTTTTGTTCTATTTCATTTTTCCAGGTTTACAGCTGGTTGCTGCTATGTTTTCAGTATTTATTCCTTGCAAAATTCTTGTTGAACTGTAACTGCCATTGTAATGATATCAAGAGGTCGGACCCTTGAGAGATGATTAGGTCAGGGGTTCAACCCTTTCAGGTGGGACTGATGTCCTGATAAAAGGATCAATTTGACCTTTGCTTGTCCTTTTCCCTTTTGGCCATAGTGAGAAGGCTCTGATAGATGCTGGTAGCTTGATATAGGATGTCCCAGCTTCCATAGTGGAGGCAATACATTTCTGTTCATTAAACGTACTCATCTGTCACATGACTTTGTAGCAGCATGGACAGGATGGCATTGTTCTCTTCTTGCTGTATCTTTGTGTACTGGGGAGAGAGAACTCTAGTCTTTTCTTTTTTTTATGAGATAGGAATCCCATCATGGGGACTCCACTCTCACAAGTTAGTCTAAAATTATTCAGCTCCCAGAGGCCCAATTCCAAGTATATCACACTGGGACTTAGGGCTCCTGCATGAGGGTTTCTGGAAGTGTCTGGGCAGGAGTAAACGCTTTTGACATCTATGAATATCAAACAGAAGATTTGCGGAAATGTACCTTGGTCTATGAAATACCTTCATTTCTTCTGTTTTTATCATTGTTTGCTTGATTATTTTTCTATTTTAAAAATAAGAATATCACACTTGGTGGTCATGCTTGTATTGTGTTCTGTTTTGAGTTTTTATTTTTTTTTATGTTTTAAGCTTGGTGAGTTTCTGAACAAAAGAGAGGCCCTGAAGCATTCATGTGTCTTTGCTTGGCTCTGTCTTGTTCAACAAATTTAAATACTTTTCCCTAGGGCCGGCCAGATAGCTCAGTGGATTAAAGCCCCTGCAAGCAGGGGCAGGGGCCAAGGGTTAGATCTCCAGGCCTGTCATGCCACCCTGCCCCTGGGGTGCGCTGAGATGGCAATTGAGATTGGGTGTGGTGGTGTGCACCTGTAATCCCAGCTCTTGGGAGGCTGTAAACAGGTGGATCACTACAAGTCTGATCTAGCAGTGAGACCCTGAACACCTTGCAGTCTTTCCCTAAAAAATTAAAAAAAAAATAAATTAAAGAAAAGAAAACCTTTTTCCAAGCCTGGCCAATTGTTTCATCTCATTTGCTCACTATCAGTTTATTGGGGCTTAAGAAATGGGAGGAGATTAAGAATGTTATTATTTTACCACCAACAACCAAAAATTGGAATTTTCTCCACAATTTAAATCTGTTGTTTTTCAATGTCCCAGTTAGAGATTTATAATATCTTTGAGAAAATATTACAAAATAATCTATGTACCCAAATTAAAAAATCCTGTTGTATGATGTAGCTTGGAAAAACAAAAATATGAAGGCTAACTGGTAGCAAGTGCTTAGAAAATATCAAATTACACTTCTTCAAACCTTGGTGTAGGGTGAAAGATGTTCACTAAAACCTTACACGTTCTCCCCTCTTCATGTCTGGCCTGCCTCTTGAGGCGCTGGAGTACAGGAACCTCAGAGGCTCTGGCTCTGAGTCATTCCTCAGCAGGCCTGACCGGTACAATGGTTGATAGCTACATGCAGGTATTGCTGACAAGCCATGTTTCTCGTTTTAGCCAATGCAGTGTGTTCTATCTCTGCCATCTCTTTTTTTCCTTTTATAGTGCCAGAAATTGTGTTTTGTAAAAAGGCACTTGGCTATCTTCACACAGTTTCCCTGTTACAATAGGTAAATGTCAAAAGCAATCAGGTGTACCATCAGGCTTCCATTGTGTTCTCCAAGCCCCGAGGCAGATAATAACTTCTTGCAATATTTTCTTAATGTAAATGGAAACAGATACTAACCCAGGCAAATGATCCCTCCTGAGCCAGCTGTCCTTTTCAATATGTTCTCCTAGAGATTACATGAATATTTATTGGCTCTCCAGTTTCTCACGGAAGCCAGAGTTCTACTAGTGGGGCATAACACACTTGAGCTTGAAATAATGCAATTTTGCATGACTGGATAAAACCAAATATGAAATGGCCCCCCAGACAGGTGCTCAGAGCTAGAAAATCTTGATCAGATATTAACTTTGAAAACAACTTGCAGCCTGACCTCTGAATGGTAAAATAAATGATGTCAGTTTCCTGGCTTGGAAAGCGAGCCTGACCTCATGTGTGGTCTTTCTTTCTTATCCCGACTTTCCTGAGAATTGCATTTATTAACTTAACTTGGATTTTTGCTCATATGTATTTTTCACTACTTGTATTTTCAAGAATTAACTATGTGATTTTATTTTATTAAGTAATAGTTTATACTATTATATATTTTCATAAGAATTTTGCTTGAGGCTATAATCATAAATGGGGATATAAATGAAGGACAATTTGTAGTGAAATATATATATATATATATGCATATCTGTATGTACAAAATAGAATAGATATACAGCTATTTTCTCTTAATTCAATGAGAAGAAAGCTTTGTACTAAAAACATTTGGACAGGATATCATGTCTGCATCTTGCACTATGAATAATTACTATGAAGACAACAGTATGCAATGTATTAATTACTACTAACCTGTTTTGAAACTCTCATTGTTATTTGTTTCTCAGTAAAATTAATTAAAAAAATAAAATGTCTTTTGTTATTCTAATATGAGAAATGAATAAGGAATGGAAAAAGAAAGATTAAGAAGCCTCAAAATGTAAACAGTGAAATTACAATTATACTTGATGGGAAAAAAGACCTTTTGGTGAAATTTATAGGTTCTGGCCCTAGTATGAATTGCTGAATTATTATGGTGCTCATCTAATATGGCTGAAGCCCTTAAACAACAGCTTATCTTCCCAGAGACCGCCTCCCCCCTTCTTTTCCAACTCAGCCCAGGGTGCAACTTCCTTTCACCTTTCCTGCCACATCAGGGAAGGCCCCGATCAGCTCCTCAGGTGTATCTGAACACCCCGCTCAAACCCCACCCTTGGTAAAAGGCCATATAAGCCTCAGCCTCCCTTTGATCCAATCCAGAGAATTCCTCATCTTCCCAAATTCTCTCCGTGACCTCCAAGATAATGAAGCTCCTTTCCCTTTATAATAAAGTCCCTTGTCCTCTTTCCTTCTGCCTGTTTCTCTGCTGTGACACAGTTGAAAACCTCTCAGAAATAACAAATCACCAAAGCAGGTACATAGATGGTATAAAGCACATGAAAGATTTTCAATGTCATTATTAGTTTTTAGGGGAAAATGCAAATTAAAATAAAATGACATACCACGACAGACCTACTGAAATGCCAAAAAAAACCCCATAAAATAGCACAGAAATCTTGAAAATAATGTTATTTTCAAGAATGGAAAACTCCAGTCTTCTTAGGCAGAACTACAAAAGCACAGAGCCACTTTGGAAACTGGCACCATCTAAAGCAGAAACCCCACTCCTCAATATTTACTACATGAAATATTTTCACACAATATTTTCTCCCACAAAACTTGTTTTCACATAAAGATGTGTACAAAAAGGCTAAAAGGTTAAAGCAGCTGCCATAATCACTGAAAAGAAGAAACAACCCACACGCCTGTCAGTGAGGTAAGGGAGAAGCAGACTACGGTGCATCCATGCCATGGCATATGGCTGAGCAATTAGGAAGGAGCCAATGTTATGGATTATATCTGGAGATGCCCTGAAAGCCTCACGTGGCCGTGGTGGGGCACTGGGAGGTGACTGCCCATGGTGTGCAGCCCACTGACGAGTTTATAGCTGGGCATGGTGCTGGGAGGTGGTCTTGGGGCAGTGGCCCGAAGGGAAGGGCCTATCTCCATCTTTCCTTTCCTGATTCTGTTTGCCTCTTGACTGCCAAGCTCTGAACCACTTCTTCTGTGCCCCACCTCCCTCCCTTGGAGCCAGCTGACCATGTTCAGAAACCTCTGCAAACCGCGAGCCACAATAAACCTTCTCCACTTCAGTTTGTGGGAGGAGGGTGTGTTGCTCCAGCCCTGAGAAAGCAGCTAAGACACCAATAACGACCCCTGAGACAACTCACTTAAGTCTAAAATACATTGTGCAAGGTGAAAGCGTCAGACCTAAAAGGGGGCATACTTTAAAATCTATCTGTATAGAAAAAGCTGAGACCACAGAACAAAAACAAATCAGCAGTGGTCTATGCTGGAGTAGGAACACTTCCTTGTTGCAATGGTGACCATAGCTAAACATTTTTGTCAGACGTTTTTGTCAGGACTCAGACTACAGATGAGAAGGGGTGCTCTTTGCCATGGTGAATCAGACCTTAACGATCAGGTCTGTGAGGAAGCAGGAGAGATGAAGAGGGCTGGAACGAAAGGAGAGAAAGTGCGAGGAAACTGATGCCAGGGTGTGGCAGTCGTCAGGTAGTGGATGCTGTCAAGCCTGAGTTTTAAAGACAAATGTGGCTTTCCAGGTAGTAGGAATGGTGGAGAGGAGGTGTCACAGTCACATGTGGGAGACTGGGGTCGGGCAAGGGGCAGGGAGGCAAAGGCCACACTGTGCCCTAGAGCTGGACAGTCCTACATGGTGGTGCCTGGCCATGCGTAGCCATAGAAGTAATTGAAATGAAAGACAATCACAAGGCGGCTTCCTCCTTCACACTGGCCTCATTTCCCTGCTTCCACAGCCATGTGTGGCTCCTGGCGACAGAGCTGTGTAGTGCTGCATGAAGTGTTCATTTCCACTGTTGCTGGAGGTCCCACTGCAGGGTGCTGGTCTCCATCCTCAGGGGAGGCATTAGCAGAAGTGGAGGAGAGCCTTATCTGTTTATTTGCTCTCTGCAAAGTGTGTTTGGGTAATGCCTTAGCCTCTGAAGAGTGATGGGCACAGCTGCGTATCTCTCAAAATACTGACAGGCATCTGCAGACTTTTTCACAGCTTGCATCGTACACACTGGTTGGAACTGAAAGCACACTATACCAGGAGGCAGCAATATCTGAAGTTAATTGGGCAGCCAGGTTTTATTGTATTTCAATTTTGTCAATTGCCTACAGGAAGGTGGCTATTTTTCATCTCCCTGTTCATCTAGCAAGGCTAATAAACATTTGAATGAAGATTTCTGTGTTGAAACTTTCTTCTTCTGTCTTGCATTATTGCAAGTGCTCAGTGCCAGAAAACCATAAGGGTAAAACCTTTGAAAACATGTGCTCTTCCTTGTTTCCTGGAAGACCCTACTTTCATGATGAACTCAGAAGTACACATCTTTTAATGAATAGCCTCAGGACAGAAGGTTTTGGGTACTTTACTTCTGAAAGCAGATGGGTTCACCAGGTACCCAACATCTGTGGAGGATTTTTTTTGGAACAAATCCTGGCTTGGCTTAGAGAAAGAATACCTGGGAGAGGTCAGATTGAAAAATGAAAATGCCAGTGGTACACTCTACTGTTCCATTTACTTTCCCTGGCACTTGATAAACCTCAGGAGCTTCTGGGGCTCTGACTTATCACCTATTGAAGACTGGCTGATTAATCTCTAGAAATGACTCCAGTCAAGTATTAGAATAGTATGGTTGGGAATGAAGATAGCATAAAGAGCAAAATGTTGGGCACTCAAACCCACAAATGAAAAGAGCTTTTACTAGGATATGGTGTAGTGGGGTTTCAGTGGAGGTAATCTCAGTCCTTGGTGGATGGTGAGCCTCAGAAAGAAGTGGTATTCATTCTATGTCAATGGAAAAAATCATCCCTGAAGACCCCTTTCAATACAGTTGAACAGTGGTGGTAAATAACAGTACTGTTTTTACTTAGCAACATTTTTTTGAAATGGTTCCACATTTGGAGCCAGCTTGATTAATGACCCTTCCCTGTGGCAAACTTTTTGGGAAGAAAGAAGAAAAAGATAATCAAGGAAATAGAATACAACACAAGTCCCTGAATACAATATGAAGGTAAGTGTCTTTTGCAAAAGTGGGCTTCGGGGAGTAACCTGGTTTAAATCCCAGGGGCACGTACGGGTATCTCCTGCTAGTGGAGGGAGATCTTCTGGGTCTTTTCTCTGTCATAGGCTCCAGGAGCCTCCACTTATGAGCTTTCAAGACAATGAGTAGCTGAAGACGAGAAGATATTCAGATCCTGCTGCTGCCTGGAGAGGCTTTGAACACAATGGTAAAAGCCCTCCTGAAAATGGTTCCCTAGTGGGAGAAGCTTAGGAGGTGTGAGTTCCATTCAAACAATAAGCAGAAGTAGCCCAGAATTTTAAAAAATGCACCATGAGTACTCAACAGGATTTTTGATCGTTGTACAGCTTCTCATCTTGAGAATAATTGAGAGCCACAGTGCTTCTTCTGCAGACATTCTTTGAATGATCTTTGAATTGGTTCATTTCAAGAGAGAGACATTTGTGTTCATGCTTCCACTTCAGTCCACAAATACACCAATGCTCAGATATCAGAGTACTTGGAGTTTGATGCAAAATCTTTGTTTGCCTGTTTGTTTACCAGTAGGACCTAGGCGGCCAAGTTTTAATCTGGGAACAAAACTAGTCATGTTCAGGATTGAAAAGATGAAATTGAGTCAATAGATCCTATTCATCCTGGTCTTAGCTGGGTGTGATCCTATAAAGTACTAATGTGATTCAGAAGTTGTTCACTTGGAACAGAATTGGGTTGCTTTGCTAATGAAGATTGTGAGATGAATAAATAATTTCAAGTAATATTTTTTCCCTAAGGAACTTGGGGAACCATCCAAATGCTCCTGAATGGAATGACATAGTCACGCTGAGGCTGCCACACAGATGAATGTGACCAGGAGCAGGGGTGCCAGGGTGAGGAACCTCCCAGAGCCCCCGAGGCTGCTTTGCAAGTCAGACACTTGTACTCACAGAAGCTGCAGAGATTGCTTCCACCCCTGTGTCTGTGGCTTCTCCCTCATCTGAGGCTTTACCCAAGCCTGCTACTGAGCCATTGACCAAGGCTGGGAAGGCCTGATGTGAAATCTGTGTTCTGGGATGCTACTCTGGTTTCACTTTAGTCCAGTGCAATTTCTCACACTAAGCAGGGACCAGTATGCACAGATTACTTCCCTAAGTGATCTCCTGCTTCTGGTTGCTTGACTTGGCCTAGGAGCACTCTAGATGTGAGTGGAGCATGCTCACAGCTTGACTTCTAAGGGCTGGGGAGATAGCTCAGTAGAATAATTGCTTGCCTGGCAAACACAGGGTCCTGAGTTCAATCCCTGGGACAGAACAAAAAAATTCAGCTCAACTTTTGCTAAGACAAAACTGTGCCATCCACATAAGTTCCATGAGATCCTCAAAGAGCATGCCACCAGCATTTCGGGGATGCAAAGAAATGCTGTTGCTCCTTGTCCTTAAGGAACTCACAGTCTTTGGGGATAGAACAAACTCTGAATGCATGAAAAATAAAGGAATGAAGTAGTTATAAAAGACATAGCGACAGAAGGGAATTTTGGAGCAGTCAACAGTAAACAAGTTGACAGGTATGAATGTCTGGGCTAGTTGAGATCAAAGTAAACATAGGAAGGAGACAAGTTAGGGGGTCAGAGAAAGTTCTACTGAAAGATTAGATTTTTGAGCTGATTTGTGAAAGATGCAGACTGCCTGGGTGATGGCCTCTGCCTCACTGGGTGATGGTGGCCTCAGCCTCATTGGATGATGGTGGCCTCTGC
This sequence comes from Ctenomys sociabilis, assembly GCA_004027165.1. Classification (NCBI taxonomy): domain Eukaryota; kingdom Metazoa; phylum Chordata; class Mammalia; order Rodentia; family Ctenomyidae; genus Ctenomys; species Ctenomys sociabilis. The sequence continues at coordinate 14,361 of PVKA01006236.1, read as the reverse complement.
CTCAGTGGGTGATGACAGCCTCTTCTCAGTGGGTGATGATGGCGTCCACCTCACGGGGTGATGGTGGCCTCTGCCTCATTGGGTGACGGTAGCCTCTACCTCACTGGGTGATGGTGGTCTCTGACTCACTGAGTGATGATGACTTCTGCCTCTCTGGGTGATGGTGGCCTCTGCCTCACAGAGTGGCCTCAGTGGGTGATGATGGCCTCTGTCTCACTGGTGATAGTGGCCTTTGCCTCACTTGGGTGATGGTGGCCTCTGCCTCACAGAGTGGCCTCAGTGGGTGATGATGGCCTCTGTCTCACTGGTGATAGTGGCCTTTGCCTCACTTGGGTGATGGTGGCCTCTGCCTCACTGGGTGATGGTGGCCTCAGCCTCATTGAGTGATGGTGGTCTCTGCCTCAGTGGGTGATGACAGCCTCTTCTCAGTGGGTGATGATGGTGTCCGCCTCACGGGGTGATGGTGGCCTCTGCCTCAGTGGGTGATGACAGCCTCTGTCTCACTGGGTGATGATGGCCTCTGTCTCACTGGGTGATGGTGGCCTCTGCCTCACTGAGTGATGATGGTGTCTGCCTCATGGGGTGATGGTGGCCTCTGCCTCATTGGGTGATGGTAGCCTTTACCTCACTGGGTGATGGTGGTCTCTGACTCACTGAGTGATGATGACTTCTGCCTCACTGGGTGATGGTGGCCTTTGCCTCACAGAGTGAATGATGGCCTCTGCCTCAGTGGGTGATGACGGCCTCTGTCTCACTGGTGATAGTGGCCTTTGCCTCACTTGGGTGATGGTGGCCTCTGCCTCACTGGGTTGCTGTGGAGATTACAAACAGTGTGAGCTTCCTCATGCAGTGGCTGGGAGGAGGCTCAGTGACAACTATCCCTGGATAGCAGGAGGCATTCCAAGTGGCAGCTAGGAAAACAGAGTGGGACAGGGAGAGAAATGACCCTGGTTTGATGGGATGAAGCTGGCGAGGCACTGTTGCTAAAAAGCAGTTGTACTGAGATTATCCAGGGCCTTGAAAGGGAGTTCATTCCCCAGCATATATTGGTCCCTGTACTCTGGGAGGCTGCAGCAGGGTCGTGACTTCAAACCCAGCCTGCATAGCTGAGAGAGACTCTGTCTCAAAAAAACAAAAAGTGGGGCTGTAGCTCAGTGTAGAGGTCCTGAGTTCAATCCCCAGCACTCCTTCCTTTCCTCCCCCGAAAAAGTCCTTCAAAAGCTCTGTCCCCCTGATGTACTCTGTGTTACTGACAAGGAGACTCCACTCCTACCCTAGTACCCAACTACCTCATGAAGGGACAGTCACACTAAGAACTGTGAAAAGATTCTTTAAAATTTAAAACATATACACATCTGGGCAATGAATGCATTTTGTAAATGTAGCATTTTCAAAGGTTTTTGAAGATATCTGTTTGGGTATGTAAGGATAACAGGTATATTGTATAGGATCTGCACATGCCTCATTTTGTCTATTATGGAAGTCTTAACTTTAACAACATGGTGACAGCATTTTGCCTCTGGAGTTAATGTCAGTGTAATGAAACCCAAAGCAGAAGCATTGCACTGAGGAAGGAGCCCAAAGCAGAGATTCAGTCAAGGAAGGCAGGGACACTAGGTGTTGGAAAGATGGTGAAGAACCCACTGAGGAAACTTGCATTCCCAAACTAATGAAGAATGGAAAAGCAAACGAGACTTGCTTTTGAATTCCCATGCTGAGCAGCATGGGTATGACTTAGGTTCATTTCTAGCAGTGACTTTTGGTGAACGAACACTGAAGGCTAAGGTTTACAGTATCCTAGGGCAGGCGGAGTGCAGGACAAGTGCCAGGTGCACCTGTTGCCTGTGTCTTTAAGGTTGTCAGTGAACAAATATTAATCTAGAGGCTTGGGGAAAATCCACTGCTACAACCCAAGCCAATGAGACATAAGATAAAGTGCTTATTGGTTGCTATTTAGAGGCTTGGATTTAGGGCAAACTTTGGTGCCATTAAAAGCGGTGTAACATGAAAGGTGATAGGAGTCCCAAGCCAGCTGAGGATGGCCAGGGGACAGAGCCTCCTGTGTGGTCCTTTGCCTTCAGTAGCCTGGTGTGCCTATGTCAGTGCATCATAGAGATGCCATCAGTGTACAAAGAGGCCACAAAGTGGAAAAGGCAGGAAAGCTGCCTTCAGTGGTCATAAGAGAGGTGCTGGTTTACTGTAGTTAAGTGCTTACTTCAGATACTTTCTTGAAAGAAGCTGAGATGGAAGAGAGAATTCCAAAGTGTTAGGAGCCACTTTCAACACATAATCAAAGATGAAAGTAGCAGAAATTAAAATGATAAATAGCTAAAAAAATGATAGATAGCTACTGCTAATGAAAACTATGGTGCAGCCTTCTAACTTTCCCAAGATGTTACATACAGGGGGAAAAACCCCATATACCTTACTTTTCATTTTGCTTCATGGGATATTACAATTTAAAGTTGAGAAAGGCCATAAAGATGATCTCTCCTTCCTCATCAAATGAGGCTGAGATACAGAAAGACTGAGGACATCAGAGTGGGGGGAGGTGAGGGATGGGCGTGGTCATTTAGTTAAATGTCCCTGTCTGGGATAAGGTGACCCACTTGTGCCTCTCTTAAGTCACATGGCTCATCAGTGACTACATGGTTTGAGGGAAAACTTCACTATCATTTTACTTCTGTTTCATCCACTTTAAGAAACCATGCTTAAAAATGCCACTGAAGACCCCTAGATAAGTTTTTGAATTTCTAGAACACCTTTCAAACTCCATTGCTTATGGATATTACCAAAGATACTTTGAGGAGTTCACCAGGGCTTTTTGCCTAAACTAATTATCTTTTTACCTGAACATAAGATTGCATAGGCATTGGTGAAAGCCAGTAGTGGCCAAAGCCAAACTCCAATCTGAACCGGAGAAAGTACACATAGAAACAAAGATTTTCAGCACGGTGCAGAGCTACAAGATTGATGGAAAGTCAGCAGCCTTCTGGCTAGTGCTGTGCTTGCAGATAAAGACAGAAAATCGAGTCAACACTACAGGTCAACACACATGGAGGCAGCAGGATTGCAGTGCTTACACCCTCCTGCTGGCTGTTTCGATCAGTGTCACGGCTGCTGCTGGATACGGCCTCCCCTACAGCTTATTATGGACCTATATACAAGTCTAGAGATTCCCTTAACAGATCGTCTGTCTCCACCACATGCCCAAGCTGCTTCTGGGGATGTCAGTCCCATAAAATCTAATGGAAATTCCCTGAAAAATCATTGAAAAGGTGGAAACTGAGGCTTTTTTTATTTCACCACTTGGGTTGAAGTCCTTCTGGAGGTTGAATGGGAGAGGAAGAAGCACGTCTCAGAGTAGACTGCAGTGCTACTATAAAACTTGGATGTCGGGACTCACGCACTGAGTTGAGGAGGCCGGGGACCATTTTATCAACCCCACAGCACACAGCCATGAGGGCGTCTGATCTACTCAGAGACAAAAGGCTGCCCGTGTCACCTGTAGGCTTTGTGCACAGACCTCAGAAAGAATGACAACAGAAAGTTCACAAATATACCAAAGTCATTGGTCTAAGAGCCTTTGAAAACTATTTCCATTTAAGTTTATCAATTCAGTAATATGGCAATGAACATCTGTCATTATGGGTTAGATTATAGATGCTTGAGTACATGTGCTCAAGACTGGGCTACCGGGCTGTGCCTCTACTGGGAGGTGGTGGAGCCTTTAAGAGGTGGAATCTCATGGGAGGAAGTGGGGTCCCTGAGCTGTGGTCTTGAAGGAATAGTGGGAGTCCAGCCCCTGCTTTTCCCTTCACTTCTGAGTTGCCTTAGGTGAACAGGTTTCTGCAGTTCTGCATTTCCGCTATGATGTTTTGTTTTCCATGAAAAAAAAAAAAAGGCACAGATTCATCATGGACTGAAACCTCTGCAACTGTGAGCCAGAATCAGTCTTTCCTCTAAAAAAGTTGATTTGCTCAGGTATTTTGGCATAGAAATGGAAGGCTGATGGATACATTGACATATAAATCTTTGTTCAAATCTCTGTAACAATTGGAAATGGAATTGCTGGCTTTGGTTCATTCTGATCTTATGCTGTGGTGTGAAAACCAAGTTTGTTTTCCCTTGGGTTCAATTGTAAGCCACACTTCACAATTTCACTTAGCTGGAAATCTCTCATCCTTGACTAAGTTATTCTGGCTGAAGAAGCCATGGCAGGACTCTCAGAGGGAGGGGAAATTTATACTCGACTTCTTCATTTTATCTCTCTGTTATGAATCTATTCAGTAATGGCACCATGTTTGTGGGGGGATGCTACCAGGGACAGCTTCAAGTGTGAAGGTTGATGCTTTCCATGACTTTCCTGGTTTATTGGCTTCATAGCTGGATGGTATGGCCCTGGACATCCACTGCTGCCCCTGCCTGCAGGTGGGTGGGGGCGGAAAAGACTGCTGCCTGCAGGTCTGTGCGGTGCAGGGGCCCTGGCCCTCAGAGACATGCTCATTTTTCCCAGATTTAGCTGCCCTGGAAGAGTAGGGCACTCTGACCAATGGCTGTCTAGCAGAGGGGACTCTGTGCCACCCGGGAAACATGAGATGAGGTACCAGATGAGAGTCCCAGCAGCGATGGTAGCCTAGACAGCAACTCAGACACATTTAGTTCTTACTTCAAGCCAGCACTTTTCTAAGTCCCTTGTGCATTGATTCTGTTACCTTCACCACAGCCTTACAACATAAAGATGAAAATGATCTCTTTACAACTGGGCCAGTGGAGGCCCAAGGAGGTCATACAATTTCCTGCGAATCACGCCACCGACATGGAATGTAGCTGCCTCTGTCAGAGGTGCAATGGCCCTGGGTCACCATATAAAGGCTTCATCCAGTCATGGGGAACAGCAAACTAATCAAACAGTGACCACAGTGATGACCCACAGTGTAAGGCAGGACATGAAAATCACATGTGCTGTGGGAAGGAGCGAGGCTCCTGACCAACTGGTAGCATCACCCGGTGGCGGTCGCACAGGGCCCAGGAACTCTGGGTATTTTGACCATGGAGGTGAGGACCAAGGATAGCTCTTTACTATTCATGAAGCTCTTAGCATTTCTCTTCTAAATTAGAGATCAAAATTATTACAGAAGTTAAGTCGGAAAAAGCATTGGCTCCAGGAACCTTTTAGGCGCATGCTGCAAATTATATGCTGTAAAGCAACGAGTGATCAGTGTAATTGCTGCTTTTGCTACAGAGCACGGGACAACCTGCGTTCCCAATGCCTTAAAATAAAAAGAAATAAACGTGAAAAAAGAAGCAATGAGGTATAATGAACTAATAGAATATACTTCTACTCTCCAGGGAGAAAACACTTTTAGTGAAATAACATTATTGTGAGTATAGCTATAATTTTTTTGGTGGTCAGGGTGATGTCACTTGATAGGGAGAAAAATTCACATATTAATTGTAAGCTTTATCACCTGCTGTTTTCCTAAATTTATTTATGCATAGATTGGCAATAGAAAAATCACACACACACACACACACACACACACACACACACACACACACACACATCCTCCTTTTACATTTGGAAAGAAAGCTATCACGCTTTAAATAAAGCTGAGCCCTTAAAACTCATGCCTGTTTTCATGGTGGTAGTATAGTTTTTGTTTTTATTCTTGTCCTCTAGGTATTCTGCCCCAATAAACAAGTTGAATAACTCGAATAGCTACAAAAGCACTCCGTGAGTGCTTTCTCCAAGAAGGCTGTTTATATAATTCATGAAAATCTGTGGTCATATGTACTGCTGGTCTTGGTGAATCCATCCTGCTGACAGAATCTTGTTTTGAGTCTATGCTTAAAGACCAGATTTATCCTTCAGCTTATCCGGAAGAAAAAGAGAAATGAAACTGTACTTTCACATGCATCTAATTTAGCTTCTGTAGATGGTTGCTGAAGTGCAGCACCTCTGTAGTTTTCACTCTTGAATTTGCCCAGGCTCAAGCTAAGTAGAGCAAATCTCTCTGTACAGCTCTGGTGATTTTTGATGATATTAACATTATGATATAAAGCTTGAACTGACTCCCAGTAACTTAATTTGATGACCAAATTAAGGATGCTCATTCTGTATGGACTGGAAACTACCACAATTTTTAGTACTTTAGATTGCAACACGGGTACAGTGTTTATTTTTTCTTTTAGTGCTTGCCTCTATTCTGGTGCTTCTGTCACAAAACTTGTGGCTAAGTTATCTCACCATGAAAAAATGGTGAAGTGTGCCAGCCCTCTTTCTGACCCACCACTTGCTGGCTGCTGAATGAATTTTATTTTATTAGTTTTTCTTTTTTTGCGGTACCAGGGATTGAACTTAGGACCTTGTACTTGCCAGGTGAGTGATTATTCTACTGAGCTATCTCCCCAGCCCTGCTGAACTGAAACACAACTTTACAGAAGGAAGCAAGCAAGGAGGCTGAGAGTGCACAGATACCCTATTGGAGCAGCCTCCACAGCCTGCTGTGGAGATTCACAGAACCTGAGGCTAAACGTACCCTCCCTTCTTCCTCCTCCCCCTCCTCCACTGCTCTACCCTGGAGCAGTCTGCAGTACCTCTGGCCAAGGGCTACACTGCACCTTGTTCTTCCATTATTCCTTCTAACCTGACTTACACTGCCAATCTGGTTGTGCTTCCCACAAGCAGCTGGTCTTATCCAACAAAAGAAAAATGCATTCTATTTCAGTTCATGGCCTGAATGCTTTTAGTAATTCCTATGCCCTTCACCTAGAACGTGCCCTAGTTCCCACCCAAGTCCACGTCTTGGTGTGACACCTGTCTCTCTTTGTGACATTGCCACCATTCTGGATTTCTGTGTATTTCCTGAAGGAAGAAAGCTCTTCCCATGTGACGTCTTCCTGCACTGCTTCTCCCCAGACCTCTGTCGGTTGAGTTTCATTTGACTAAACAGCTCCTAATCCAAAGAAAGCCTTCCCTGAGTGGCCATGTAAAGGCAATACACAGCCTGCTCTTATAACATCACTACCATGATACTGTTTTATTTGCTTCCCATCTTACAAATGAATGCAAAGCCTTGTCAATGGCCAAGAGGTTGGAGGAGCAGTAGTTGTGGTCTTGCACTCTTCTGATCAAAGGTCAGCAACATGTGGCTACTTCACTACTAGGGAGGGTTTAGAACTCTCTGTGCCCAGAGCCTATGAGAACTGAATTTCTCAGCATGCCTACAAACATTCTCTGATTTGTTTGTCTATTATCCCTAATGTGGGGACAATAAAGACAAGACCCTTGACAGAATGCAGGGGAAGCTGTCACTCACTTATAGTGGATCCAGACTCAGGTCTGTTCAGGGAGCTGATGATGACAAAGCCAAAGCCTTCATTTTCCTTGCGGTGAATGACCACATCGCTGGTCTGCAGGCTGTGGGAGGTGAAGCCCTCGGGGGGAGAGGCATTGCTGCTGGGCGCAGCGTGGTTGCTGTTGGTGTAGGTTGCGTAGTCACTTCGTGGAGAGCTGTGGTGGGTTGACATGGAGCCTGGACTCCTCCCATTCTCTGGGCAGGGCTCCCCTGGAAGACACATCATACACAGGAAGGAAGGTGTTTAACCAAGGTCTTGGTGGAGACTTCCTAAGTGTAAGGGGGCAGAGAGTGACGTGGCTGGCTCACTGGCTTCTTTTCCCTCCCGCTGTGCAGACCACTCGAAGGGTTGTGCAACCAGGCATTGTACCCCCTGTTCTTGCCCCCATTCTACTCTCCCTCAAAAGTACAGGCAAAACTCCATGTTAGCTTCTGTGTTGCTACTTGTCAACTCTTGCTCTTGTTAGGGCTGCAAATCCTAATAAGGAACAAGGCCAACTCACAGATAATTAGCGTCTCAGTCACATTACAATTGACCGAAGTTGATTACAAAAGAAGCAGACAGAATTCTAAACCTTACGGTACATACAAATCGCTTAAATAGCTTATAAAAGGAATATATATATTCAAGGCCAACCCAGGGAAAAATTTTCCCAGCAGGACTGGTGAAGATTAGGTACAGAAATTAGGATCAAGTTTCAAGACCTTTGAGAAATGCTGCTCTATATGTATATGTAGAGTTAACAAACCTGAGGGTGTCCACATAAAGTGACATCCCATGTTTTTTAGGTCATGCTTCTACTTGTGGTACTGTGATAGCCTAGAGGTAGTACTTTACTTCATGTGGTGTGGGAAATACATTCCTTATAAGTGGTCTGCATGGCTTCTGTATGCCTACCATATCTCAATAAAGTGTTTTAAATGATAAAGTGTTTTTTAATTTAAAAAATAGTTTTCTCACTATAAGATCAAATCTAATAATGATAGCAGATTAAAGAACTATGAATTTTGAATTTGTATGGAGGCATTGGGATTTTTTGCTTATTTACATTCTATATCACAAGAGCTAATCTATTAACCAGAGTTCAAATCAATGCTTCACCAGAAGGGAAGAATGTGTATGTGGCAGAACGGTACCAAGCTAGCAGCCAGGAGAAGCTCTTTGTCACCATACTCTCATTGCCGAGATGCCCAGAACTAAGGAAGAAAAAGCTTACTTAGCTCACAGGTAGTGGAGGTTCCAGTCCACACTTGGCTGGCTCCAAGGCAGAGGGGCACAGGGCAGAGGGCAGCAGTGAGTGCATGGTGGTGGAAAACAGCTTTTTGCTTCCCTTACACAGTATGCAGGTTACCTGCCTTGGGACGGGTACCTCTAGCTGGCTGCAACTTCAGCTTGTGAAACTAGGAGTCCCTACTGCAGCTTTGGCGGATTGTTATTGGACATCAGTGTAACAGAACAGGTCTTATAGTTTTAGTTCAATTAGAATTAGTGGATAACATCTGAAGTCCCAGCAGTGGACCATGAATCAATCAAAAGCTGTGGAAGCCTGTCCCATGCCTGCATGAGACATTAGGGGGCCATCTGGACACAAACTGTAACACTGTTTTTTTAAGTGAAAGTTACTCTCATTAGAAAGAATTTTATCATTTTAATATAATACCTAGGTATTGGAGCTGCATTAAAATAACTGAAGCGAGCATCTAGAATATTATAGTTAAAACAAGACATTTTTATTTCTCTCTTAAAATTTAATTAGTATAACCAAAGGTGTAAAAATAAGGTGGGGAATGACGGCTATTAGTGCTTCCTTTTGGGGCCTCTCTAATTGTTTTCTGTTTAGAATTGTACAAGGTGTTTCACAGGGCAAGTCAAAAATAATCAGCCAAAGCTGCAGTGGGGGCTTCCAGCTTCACAAGCTGAAGTTGCAGCCAGCTAGAGGTAGTTTGGGTCTGCAGGCCCATAAAGGTCCTAGAAGGCCCTGTGTAACAGGCTTGGGCCCCAGCCCACAAGACATTTGGTGGTAGTGGTCTTGTGGGAGATCTTCTGGTCCTGAGGGTGTATCCACAGGCTTTCTCTCCCTCTCTTACACTTCCTGGCCATGAGGTGAATGGCATTACTTTGCCACATTTTCCTGCAAGACGTGCTGCCCCATGCCTGCAGCAGCAGGACCACTAGTCCATGAACTGAGACCTCTGAAATGGTGAGCCAAAAGAAACCTTTTTTCTTCATATATTAATTTGTCTCAGATATTTACTATAGTAATAGGAAGCTGAAAATAATTCTAAATGAAAAGGTTGGAGATAAAGGTTGGAGAACAAACTATAAGACCTGTTCTGTTACACTGATGTCCAAAGGAGGAGCTGTGTTTATTCACATTCCAATTTTGAAACTGGCTTTTCATCCGTTGAAAACTTTAAAAGAGGAAATGAAATACAAAATAATTAATTAAGTAAAGAAATGAAAAGGGCTTTACAAAAATTTATTAATTTCTTATCTATAATTACAGAGTGAAAGAGATGCAGGCCATTGCTTTTTTATTTGATAAATTTGCTTTTTTCTAATTAATAGAGGCCTTAGTAAACAAAAAGGATGCTTTTCATTTGTAAGAAATGTACAAAGGTCATGCAAAAACAAAATGCCATTGTCTAATGCTTTCCATTTTCAGAACCAGAATTTAAAAATTTTTCCTCTAAAATTCATCCTTTCTGTGAGAAATAAAATGCAGAGACAAGATGTTATTGTGTCCGTGAAGCACGTGTCCTTTATCAGTTCTTGTGCAAGTTGGAAGTAAAGTGATTAGAGATAGTCTGGAAGAAGAAAAACAAACAATTATGCTGCTACATTAAATTGAAAATCTCCTGGAGTTATTGGACCAAATCAGTAACTAAATGTCACAGGCAGCAACAAGAGAGACCTCATTTTCTGGCTGTCATATTTTAGGGGGTTGAGAGCGTGGTTGCCAGTAAATCAACAACAAAGAAAAACTATCTGTCTTTGTGGTAAATGGCTGGGAGTGGCCGCACCACCCACTCCAGAGAGAAAGGAAAGCCCGGGCTGAATCAGCTCAAATGGCTCTTTATTGCTTTTGGGCTTCTCCTTTAACTCCCAGAAGAAAGTTCTTTATCTTTATAGAATGAGTATATTTTAAATCAAGAAGTTCAGACAACTTCTCAGTTCTTCCTGGGATCGTTCTGGATGCCAGAGACTTGCAAATTGGTACCACGATTGCCTTGAGCGATGGTACCCATCTCCCCTCTCTGTTTCATGGCTCAGCATCCAAGAGAGACTGCCTTTTCCAATTCCTTCTGGTTGTTTCAATAGTACAGTAACATGCCATGAAGTGTCCAGATATCCTGTGAATTTAAAAGAATTCCTCATTTCCAGGATGCTCAATTTATTCTTCTGATTCACAAGTGGGGAGGTTGGAGGTGTCCACAAAGCCAGCCAGGGAAGATGCTGAGACCAGAGTGTGGTTTCCTCCTGAGGGCTTGCCTTGGTGGGTCAAGGCTGCCTGTGTTTTACTTACTAATCATTAAAACTAACTGCTGATGTCTATAGGTAGGGCAATCTTACAGAAACAGGAATTTCCAGTTTCTCTTGAAATATTTGGCAATAATCAGCTAGAGCTGGGAACTGACTGCTACCTTGCCTGGGTGTGGCTTGCAGTTCACCATGGTCCTTGTGCCTCTTATAAGCACCAGATTTACTCATTTATTCACTCATTTACCCAGAGCATGAGGAGCCCACAGGGCTGAAGGGACCTGAGCCTTCCTTTTCCTTCTAGATTAGACACTGGGTACCACAACTCCAGGATTCTGTAGCCCGGAACTCTGCCTGACTTGGAGCAAGAGTGAGCCTCTGCTCAAGATTGCTCCTTCAAAGGATGTCAGCCCGGCAGATGGACACATCTTGCCTTGACACATGGCTGAAGTAGTGGGGTACATGTGTGAGCGGAGCGTGATACCTGGTGGTGTGCACTGGCCCCTCATGGGAGCTCGTGGTGCAGAGGCAACCCAGGAATGGCCCTGCCAGTGACAAGGGCTCCCAGCCTGCAAGGACTTGGCTGGGTCCTGCTGGTTTATGCTCCCCAAGGCAGACACCTTAGTGAGGTGGATGACAAAGGACTAGGGATCACTCAGCATGAATGAAGTAAAGTCACCAGGACCACACCCAGCTGCCAGGGAAGCCTATCTTTCTTCAGCATTGTGCTGAGAAAGGCCTTTCCCTAGGTGTTAGAGAAAGTCGTTGAGCTTCAAGACCGACTCCAACATGTTTTGATTAAGTCATGAAACTTTCTTTTCACATCAACTTCAGATTCACACTTTAGAGATCCCTCTGAGACACCCTCCCCTCGCATAAATGGCACACATTCAAGAGAATGTGTCATTAGGTTGAACATCTCAAAGCTGAGCTACCAAATATATAAATATTTATACTTTCAGTATAGTAATTAAAGCTAGACTTCTGCTATCCTTAGGGGGAAAAATGCCAATGAAGCACTAGAGCTGGTGGCATCGCGAAGACATCTTCTCTTGAATTGTGTTCACTGTGGAAGATCTGCGTTGGGAGGAGGTAGCAAGCAACCTGGAGACACCACTGGACAATTTCTGTCCTGGGAGGCTCTAGCTTGCCATGCCTAATTAAAATTGTTTCCTATCTTTGATGCATCTGTTTTTTATATCTTAATATTTGGAGCAGGCTTCTGTATTATTTTAATTGTTGTCCAATGTTCCTAAGCTGTCCGTGTCTCTGGTACCAGATGTGGTCTTTTTCAGATGTGGTCTTTTATCAGTCAGGAAAGCAGTGGCTTCTTCCCTAGGGGGTGAAGAAGGGCCTTTGGAGGAGGCAGGGGGTGAGGGCCTCGTCCCATCACATCAGCCCCTCCTCCCTTCTGACCTATTTGCACCTAAGCTGATCACTCCCTTTAGCTTTGCACTACCTCCTCCCCAGCCAGGCTTATCCGGCCCATGACCTTGTTCAGAAAAATGTAGTAACAACGGCAACAGCAGCAACAGCAGCAGTGGCATTCCTCACAAGGGCTTCTCCACAGTCGCATCCATCTGTAGTCATCCTGTCTCACTTGGGAGGAGCAGCTGCTAGGAACAAACCCATCTCCGTGCCCTTTGAAATCTTCTGGACTCTGCTTGCAGGCCTTTACTTTGCTCTCAGTCACCTCGGCTGAACTGGATCACTTTCATGCTGCTGAAGCTTTCAGGGAGGAGATGGCCGAATGACCTTGGAGGCCCGCCTGGTGAGAATGCGCAGTTTACTGTAGAACACTTCAAAAATTAAATGCACTTGAAATGCACTCCAAAGCTGAACAGTAAAGTTGATAAGAACTACAAGGAAGCATACCCTCACGGAAGTCACGTGACCCACAGATCCCAAGAATACCTTTGTGCAGCACTGGCATAGCCTCCAACAGCTTGTGTTGATTAGAACAAAATTTAATTTGCAATAATCAGTCAGCGGCAAGGGGAGCATGAAATTATGCCAGTGCCCTAGCTTTGTACCTTGCGGTATATTTCCTTGTAAATCAGGTATCTTTTTAATTTATCTTTAGGTTACAGAAAATATAGCACAGCAAACGTTTTATTAAAAATTACTCTTTAGGGAGAAAGAGTTAAATGTTAACCCGGCCAGTGCTGTCTCCCTGCCGGCGTCTTGGCCAAGGCTAAGGTATAATTCACTGTGCTGTACTGCCTTGGGTCAAGTGTCTGCCGCAGACTCTAGGAGATGAACGGTGCCTCTTAGCCAAACCTCCGTCCTACATGAGATATACAGCAGTCTCTCCCAGAGAGGGCTGACAGCCCTTCTGACTTGGCTTTTAAGTGATTGCTCTGGCTCAAATCTAGCTTCTAGAGACTCAAAGAGAAAATGATTTTTAGTTCAATGAATAAATACAGTCATTCAGAGCCGCTGATGAGCAGGTGGCCCTTTTCTGGATTCCAAAGTGGGGTGGGTCAGCACATATGGTCCTTGTGTTGGGACCGACATTCACGAAAGCTTGGTCTTTGAACACGTCAGGTAGTGACAGTGCCTACACTGGGGAAGGGCAACTGCAACTGGCACATTAAGTAAGAATTGAGCCCCAGATCCAAGGGTCCATCTCTGCGGGGTCAGGAACTCTATGTGGACTCCCGGCCAGGCTGCCTGCGCCCCAGCCTCAGTGGCCTAATCTGAGACAAGGAACTTGGGTCATGCAGGGTTCTCTAGTTCTAGAACTGATGGGTAGGGATGAGGGTGGGCAAGGGACTGAGCAGAGATGCCCGCAGGAGACTGGGCAGAAGGTGGCCGTGGAACACGGAGGGAGAGGCTGTTTGTGTGCTCACAGGACACAGATGGGTACTGCAGGGCAGGGATGTGACCCCCATCTCCCTCAGGGTTCAGATTAACGAAACAGCATGGAGCATATAAAACATAAATCTTTTTTTTGGGGGGGTGAGATGGTGAAGAGAAGAAAATGAGATCATATTATGAATATGTGGGCTGAGGTAAAGTGTGTCTTCAGTGGATTCTTTTATGAAGCCAAGGAAATGGTTGTAAAGGGAATAATCATCCCCAATTCTTCTGTTTCATAAGTTTGGAGCTATATGAATTATATTTTCTCAGAGTGAGTGCTGCTATATTTTTCTAGGCAGGGTAACTGTTTATTGTTACCTTTTATCATGCTTTACAATGAAAACTAATTTTCCATTCTGGTTTCCTTATTATGATATCAAAATACCGTAGCTTTTTGTTTGTAAACATCTCAGTGGTTTCTTTCCTGTATAATAGCAACTTTTTCCCAGTGCCCTCCCCACTTTTCACAAAAGCCCTTTACCACCCAGCCTCAGACTCTAGCTGTGGGCCTAGGTACCAACCTCCACACGGCACCCTGGACCCCGGCTGTGGGCCTAGGTACCAACCCCCACACAGCACCCTGGACCCCGGCGGTGGGCCTAGGTACCAACCCCCACACAGCACCCTGGACCCCGGCGGTGGGCCTAGGTACCAACC